>JAGSMU010000153.1:0-74380 GCA_029286865.1 Teinopalpus imperialis
TCGAAGTTGCGGATATGAGCGACGCATCCAGTCTGTTGCCATCGCTCTCGCCGCCCAAACTAGCAGGCGTGCTGGGGCGCACCGAATCGCCCCCGCCGCAATACTCGTGCCAGGACCGCCAGGTTCTCTCAACACGGCTACTCTTCGCTATTATGGCCCTCAGATGTTGGTGGCCGGCCACTGCAATTACAGACTCAACGCTCTGCGCTGGGTCACCCTCATACAAACTTCGTTTATAGAATTATCCATGATAAATCCCACGGAAGGTGTGGGCGAAATAAAGGTCGATCCCCAGGTGACGCCTTTCCGGGGACAAGGCTAAATACTGTAGAAGTCGCCTGGTACCCACAGGTTTTAAGACTTCGCTGTCTGGTTTTTAAAGAGTTTTCCTTCTCGCGGGCCGGCCAGTAAAGGCAAGCCCTCCGCTCATACCTCGACGTACCCATGATCGTCAGCGATGGGGTCTTTGAAGAGCGATACGGCGGGTTGCAACACGCTGGTGGAGCCGACGTAGCTCCCCAGTTTTGGACAGTTGTGCCGGAGGCAGTGTTGAATTACACCAGGCCCGTCCCTCCACTATGAGCATTAGGCACTGGAAACGATACATCGTCACCAGTTCCCAATACCCACCATCATTTGTTGCCTTTCCCCGGATGCTTTGATCAAGGAGAAATGCAGCCTCCACCCACATTGGGCGCAGAGCGACGAATCGTCACCCAGTTCCCAATACCCACCATCATTTGTTGCCTTTCCCCGGATGCTTTGATCAAGGAGAAATGCAGCCTCCCACAATAGAGCAGTTTGAGTGCCCGGCGGCAGTAAAACGCACACCAGGCCGTCCTCCACTATGAGCATTAGGCACTGGAAACGATATATCGTCACCAGTTCCCAATACCCACCATCATTTGTTGCCTTTCCCCGGATGCTTTGATCAAGGAGAAATGCAACCTCCACAACTCGACGGTTGGTGCCGGCGGCAGTAAAACGCACACCGAGCCCGTCCCTCCACTATGAGCATTAGGCACTGCCAACGACGTATCGCCACCAGTTCCCAATACCCACCATCATTTGTTGCCTTTCCCCGGATGCTTTGATCAAGGAGAAATGCAACCTCCACCCGCATTGGGCACTAAGAACGGCAGTATCGTCAACGGTGCAATACGCCTCATCGTTCAGTTTGCCTTTCCTCCGGATATGGAAATCAAAACGCAACCTACCTCCGCAGTGCCCTCCGCTTATCAGAGGGACGCAGAGCAATATCCCCCTGTCAGAACATTCGCCACTGGCAACAACGTGTCATCACCAGTGCCCAGGTGCACCGTCCGGCGTTGCCTTTCCCCGGATACAATGGTATCAAGGGATTCAACGACCAGGCACTCGAGGAGGTTTTCTGACGTAGCTTTACTGTAACTAACCTAACCTAACCTAACCTATCCTAACCTAACCTAACCTCACCTAACCACTATATCTTTGTGTATTAGAGTCTTAGGCATTCCAAATTGGTTTTGTTGTAGCATTTGTTCAGTGTAATCGTTAGACAGTCATCCTGCGCCGCATTTAGGCCATTTCTAGTCTAGTTGGCAATCAGTTATTTTTGGTTTCATAATTACGTAATTTTATTCCATTTGTAAAATTTTCATGTCTTCGTTTTTCGTGCTGATTTTGTAACCTAACCTAACCTAACCACCTATATCTTTGTGTATTAGAGTCTTAAGCATTCAAATTGGTTTTTGTTGTAGCATTTGTTCAGTGTAACCGTTAGACAGTCATCCTGCGCCGCATTTAGGCCATTTCTAGTCTAGTTGTAATCAGTTATTTTTAGTTTCATAATTGCGTAATTTTATTCCATTTGTAAAATTTTCATGTCTTCGTTTTTCGTGCTGATTTTGTAACCTAACCTAACCTAACCTTACCTAACCTAACCTAGCCTGGCCTAGCCTGGCCTAGCCTGGCCTAGCCTGGCCTAGCCTGGCCTAGCCTGGCCTAGCCTGGCCTAGCCTAACCTAACCTAACCTAGCCTAACCTAACCTAACCTAACCTAACCTATCTAACCTAACCTAACCTAGCCTAACCTAACCTAGCCTGGCCTAGCCTGGCCTAGCCTGGCCTGGCCTGGCCTGGCCTAGCCTAACCTAACCTAACCTAGCCTAACCTAACCTAGCCTAACCTAACCTATCCTAACCTAACCTAACCTAACCTAGCCTGGCCTAGCCTGGCCTAGCCTGGCCTGGCCTGGCCTGGCCTAGCCTAACCTAACCTGACCTAACCTAACCCTAACCACTATATCTTTGTGTATTAGAGTCTTAAGCATTCCAAATTGGTTTTGTTGTAGCATTTGTTCAGTGTAATCGTTGAACAGTCATCCTGCGCCGCATTTAGGCCATTTCTAGTCTAGTTGGCAATCAGTTATTTCCTAAATTCATAATTACGTAATTTTATTCCATTTGTAAAATTTTCATGTCTTCGTTTTTCGTGCTGATTTTGTAACCTAACCTTACCTAACCTAACCTATCTAACCTAACCTAGCCTGGCCTAGCCTGGCCTAGCCTGGCCTAGCCTGGCCTAGCCTGGCCTAGCCTGGCCTAGCCTGGCCTAGCCTGGCCTAGCCTGGCCTAGCCTGGCCTAGCCTGGCCTAGCCTGGCCTAGCCTGGCCTAGCCTGGCCTAGCCTGGCCTAGCCTGGCCTAGCCTGGCCTAGCCTGGCCTAGCCTGGCCTAGCCTGGCCTAGCCTGGCCTAGCCTAACCTAACCTAACTAACCTAACCTAGCCTAACCTAACCTAGCCCTAACCACCTATATCTTTGTGTATTAGAGTCTCAAGCATTCCAAATTGGTTTTGTTGTAGCATTTGTTCCAGTGTAATCGTTAGACAGTCATCCTGCGCCGCATTTAGGCCATTTCTGATCTAGTTGTAATCAGTTATTTTTAGTTTCATAATTACGTAATTTTATTCCATTTGTAAAAATTTTCATGTCTTCGTTTTTCGTGCTGATTTTGTAGCCTAACCTAACCTAACCTAGCCTAACCTAACCTGACCTAACCTAACCACCTATATCTTTGTGTATTAGAGTCTCAAGCATTCCAAATTGGTTTTGTTGTGGCATTTGTTCAGTGTAATCGTTAGACAGTCATCCTGCGCCGCATTTAGGCCATTTCTAGTCTAGTTGTAATCAGTTATTTTTAGTTTCATAATTACGTAATTTTATTCCATTTGTAAAATTTTCATGTCTTCGTTTTTCGTGCTGATTTTGTAACCTAACCTAACCTTACCTAACCTAACCACCTATATCTTTGTGTATTAGAGTCTTAGGCATTCCAAATTGGTTTTTATGTAGCATTTGGTCAGTGTAATCGTTAGACAGTCATCCTGCGCCGCATTTAGGCCATTTCTGAATCTAGTTGTAATCAGTTATTTTTGGTTTCATAATTACGTAATTTTATTCCATTTGTAAAATTTTCATGTCTTCGTTTTTCGTGCTGATTTTGTAGCCTAACCTAACCTAACCTAACCTAACCACCTATATCTTTGTGTATTAGAGTCTTAGGCATTCCAAATTGGTTTTTGTTGTAGCATTTGGTCAGTGTAATCGTTAGACAGTCATCCTGCGCCGCATTTAGGCCATTTTCTGATCTAGTTGTAATCAGTTATTTTTAGTTTCATAATTACGTAATTTTATTCCATTTGTAAAATTTTCATGTCTTCGTTTTTCGTGCTGATTTTGTAACCTAGCCTAACCTAACCTAACCTAGCCTAACCTAACCTTTTTTTTTTTTTTTTTTTTACATGGGAAATGCCTACGCATACCCACCCCTGCGGGGAGCAGGGGTGGAGTTATGTCGGACTCGCACCGACTAAAACCCCATGGTGTTCCTCCATCGTCGCGTATGGCGGGGTCACGGGAACGCTTTCGCACATCCGCGACCCCGCCTGCGCCGGCCGACCAGACGGCCCCTTCTCCGGGGAGGACATCTCCTCTCCACCCCTCCTGGCAGGGCGCGCCGGAACACGGACGCGCCCTCCAGCTCGGCCTCCCTCTGTAGGTGGGAAGCGGACTCCCCGAGTCCCGCCCCAGAAGACCATGAGACCAGAGAAGCCCCAGCCCTGCGGCGGATCTGGTGTTAGGCTCCGCCGCCAGCCAATGTTCGGCCGCGGAGGACGGGGAGAGCGGCAGGATCAGCCACACTCCACTGAACCCGCGGCCCCACCACGGCCCGCATCAGCGGTGCGACCCCCGCTTGAGTCGCGGAGGATAGGGAGATACACTACCCTCCCTCCGCGACTCCGTCTCAGATGCGGAGGGTGGGGGCGACGATGCGCGGTACCAGTGCTAACAGTCCTCGCACCGCCACCCCATTCCCCGACTCCGCCTCGGCTGCGGATGGTGCGTAAGACGGCCTCACTCCGTCATCCGCGCACCCGCAATACCGCATTACATCAGAGGGCGGGCCAGCTCAACCACGCCCGGAGCGGCACCTCCTCGAGCCGACCTTAGAACTGTGGGCCGGCCGTTTGCCGGAGATTCCTCTTAAAGCTTCACCGTGGTTAACTCCACACCACGGTTACTAAGCCCCGCTACGACAAAGCGGGAACCCTTCGGGGGAATCTAAACTAACCTTTTTTTTTTTTTACATGGGAAATGCCTACGCATACCCACCCCTGCGGGGGCAAGGATGGGTTATGTCGGACTCGCACCGACTAAAACCCCATGGTGGTCGCCACCAACGCTCGCGAAGGGTCGCGGGATCTCCGTAAGGAACGCAACCGCAACCCCTGCGCTTCGCTGGGATAGCCCGTCCCGGGGGCGTGCGAAGATCGCACCCCAGAACCCTCGCGGAACTATCACGACGACACGGTACCACGTCGTGCCGTCGTCCTCCTCGGGGTCGCTCATACTGGACGGTCAGGCCCCACTCCGATCGTCAGCGACCCGTAGGGCCCCGTTTACGGTAGGGGATCACCGGGAGGGCCGTGACGAGTTGCGCAAGCGCCGCGTCGGCCCGTCTTCGAGCAGGATCGGTACTCTCTCTATCCCGCTCGGCAGCCTCCTTTCGGACCATTACGGTCTCGCAGAAGGAGGCTACGGCCCTCCACGCCGATTCCCCGCGCAGCATCGCTGACACGACTGCTGGCAGGGACAGGTTCCGTCCGATGTGACCGACCAAGACCCGCCGCTCGGCTTCCCACGCCGGGCAAGCGGCGAGCGTGTGCGATGCGGAGTCTTGGTCGTTGCCGCCACAGTGGAAGCAATTTGCCGTCGCCTCGCGACCGATCTTACAGGTAATCACCGAAGCAACCGTGCCCGGTGATCACCTGCGTAAGTCTGTAGGTGAGTCTTCCTCCTCGTCGCTGCATCCAGGCTTCGAAGACCGGCAGGAATGCTCCGACGACGCGTTTGCGCGCATAGTGCTCCTCGCGGAGCCTTGCGCGCCACGTCACGAATGCGATACGTCGTTCCTGCCGTTTTACCGCCTCGAGCGCCTCTTCTGGCTCGCCACCACCGCTCTGGCGTAGGACGCGAATTCGGTGATACACCCTCGCGTCCATGTCCGCCAGTATATCAAGAGGTGGAAAGCGAGCCAGGATTATCCGCCTCAAACGATACCGTCCGGTATCCTCGTACGACCCGTATGGCCATCCTACGCTGGACGCTGTAGATCTTAGTCCTACAGCGTCGGATGGCCAACCTCTTCGCCAGACGGGCGCCCGTACAGGGCTACGGATCGTACGACCCCGGCATAGAGGCGGCGAACTTCCTCCCTCGGTCCCCGAGATTGGGCAGCAGTCTGTGCATAGCACCCGCTACCCTCTCGATCCGGGGACCAGGCGCTCGAAATGCTCTTCGAAGCCCCAGCGACTGTCAGAGTGAGGCCCAGGTACTTCATGTACCGCCCACTCTGACTTCAGACCCACCTACTCGGACGCACGAGTCGGGTGGTTCCTGCTCCGCGGCAGTTTGTGGAACCATAGCGCCTCGGTCTTGTGAGGCGCTACCTCCAGTCCCAACTCGTGGACTTTGGCGACGACGATTTCCGCCCCAAGCTCGGCGAGCTCCTTGGCCCTCTCGAAGGAGTCCCCACTGGCGACCACCAACGTGTCGTCAGCGTAACGAACGACATTAACGCCAGCGGGCTCGACTCGCAGAACAGAGTCGTAGGCGAGATTCCACAGTAACGGGCCCAAAACCGACCCTGTGGAACCCCACTGGATCTCCCTCCGGATCCTCGTACCGTCTCGGTCCACGTACAAGATGTACCTGTCGCGCAAGTAGTCCGCGATCACGCCGTGCAGGTAGGGGAACACCATGGTGTACAAGTCCCCTTATCGCGTCCCAGGGCAGGGAATTAAAGGCGTTGACGATATCAATATTTATCGCCAACGCCACGCCGCCAGGACACAGCCTGCTCCGACAGGAGCGGACGCGCATCACCGCGTCGATGGTGGAACGCTCCCGTCGGAAACCAAACTGGTTTTCGGCGAGATCGGGACCGACACGCGACAGATGCCCGTTGAGACGGGCGGCAAAATTCTCGAATAACGCCAGCCTCGTCCAACAGGCATATGGGACGGTACGCAGAGGAGAATCTGCGACTCTGTCTGCCTTCTTCAAGAGGACCAGTCGGGCCTCCTTCCGAACCCTAGGGAACGAGGAGTTACGGAGGCAGCTGGTGAACAGCTGCCTCAGCCTGTTCCCGAGGGTAGCCAGACTCAACACCCAGACCCGGCCGGGAATTCCGTCGGGTCCCGGCGCGGTGTTCCTGCCTCTCAAGCGGCACACGGCTCGGTCCAGCTCCTGTGCGGTCACCCCATTTCGTCACACCAATGACACGAAGATTGGGGGTAGACCGAGGACTTGACCGACCCTCCGGAAAAGAGCAGGCTAATCACTCTTCCCAAGAGGGCCGGATCGAGTTTCCGTCACCGGGGCGTCCAAGGACGGAGCTTTCCTAGCACCATCCTGTACGGACGCCCCCACGGATCCTCGTCGAGTCCCTCCAGGAGCTCTCTCCAGGACCGAGACCTGGCGTTGCAGATTGCTGCCTGCAACGCCTTCGTGGCCGCTCGATACACCTCGTAGAGTCTGGCTATCTCCTCACTCGGAGCTCGCCTTCGCCTCCTTCGGGCTCTGGTGTACTGGCGGCGGCTCCGCAAGCAGATCGCTCGCAGCTCCGCGATCTCTGCCGACCACCAGTACACCGCCCGCGCTTGGGGCGACCGGTCAGGGCATCGACGCGTCACAAATACGCGTCATCGTGTCCCGGAACCAGTTCCTTCCACTTCGGATCGGACGGAACCTCTTCGGCGCTTTCTGGCCATATCGCGACGTTGGCGGCGGCCCCGAGCAAATCTCGGTCTAGCCGCTTGAGACACCAACGTCGCGTGTGACTGCCTTCTCGGCGGCTGGTGTCAGCGTCGGGGCGGCGGATTGCAAGATCGAATAAAATATGGCGGTGGTCGGATAACGTGACCACCTCCTCTGCAACCCGCCAGCCCGACAACATGCGCATCGCAGCGGGAGTCGCCCATGTAAGATCCACGACCGACTCCCCTGCCACCGCACGCACGTGCTTACGGACCCGATTTGCCAATCGGAGGTCAATCCAGCCGCCCATTCCATCACCGTCTCTCCTTCGGACTGTCGCTGGGATTCCCCACGCCCTGGAGTGGGCGTTGAAGTCTCCCAGGACAATCGAAGGACGAGGAGGCACCTGCGAACGCAGAGTGCCACCTCGTCCAGGTACAGCTCGTAGTCGGCGAGTGACCTCGCGGGAGAGACGTAGCAGCCAACTATGGCCAGGGTGCCCCATTGCACTGCAACGAAGCCCTGACCCTTCCCAATAGGGAACAGGGTGGGACACCCTCTCCACCCCAGTAGATCGCCACGGAACCCAGCTCATCACCGAACCAGCGAGGGTGGTCCGGCACGGCATAGGGCTCCGCCACTACTGCCAGAGCAACCCCCACTCCGCAATGGTCTGCATAAACAAATGCTGAGCATTGCGGCAGTGGTTTAGGTTACTCTGGAGGACCTTGAGGGTGTGAACAACCTAAGCCACCTCCATGCCCGAGCTGGTGCTCGGGGTTGCGGCTGGTGCCGCCGGGACTGCCACGCTTGTGGAGGCAGGAGGACTCTCCTTGTCCTTCCTACCTCTCTTCTGTGGTGGGGCGCACCTCTTACCCAGACGATGGTTTGAGGGCAGCCCCAGGTCCGAGCACAGTGGACATTTGAGTGCAGTTGCTCTGCACTCCTTAGCCCTGTGCCCGGTCTCCGCACAAGCGTAGCAGCGCGTGCTCCAGTTCACCTGGTTAGGACACCTACTGCCCACGTGTCCCTTTTCCAGGCACCGGAAGCAGTGCATGGGCCTGGGTTCAACAGCTCTACCCGAGCAGATCCCCAGCCCACGCATACGCGTCCGGCGGTCACCAGCTTGTGCACCGCTGCCGCGGGCACCGCACCCAGCACGTGCCCAAACGCATGGGTGTTCGGTGGACCTCTCCGACCTTAACGTCGTCCACCGAACACCCTCCAGCCTTAGCCACTGCCGCCGCGACTTCGCTCGGGCTGACGGCATCGTCGAGGTCCTTCACGCGAATGTCGTCCGACTTAACCGGGCGGCTAATTCGGACATCCATCTCGGAAAGGACCTCACGCATTTTGCCGCGAGACCGTCCGCCCTCGAACTGCACTCGGGACCGCTGATCTCCAACAGAAGACCACCAGTCACAGCTCGTTTTGGCGAACAGTCTCGATGCCGATATCCGCCAGCCTGATCTTCGACTTGGCCACCTCCATTACTTTCGCATAATTAATGGAGGAGCCAGTCGGCAACGTAACAAATCACGGCAGCCGAGGACGGGATGCGTTTGGGCCTTAGCCCTTAGCTGCCCTTGGGTGGAACAGGCGCCGCTGGCTGCTGGGCCTTGGGCTTTGCCTTTTGGCTACCTGTGCCCATGACGTGCTTGCGGGCACTTCTGTCACCAATTGTGGCCGCGTCGTCGGAGTCGCCACTGGAGGCAACTCGGCCACTGGAGGTGGGAGGGCTTCTTCCCCTTCTTCGTCGACTTCCGCGAGTGCGACGGTGCCTCCTGCACCGGCTGCGGATTTAGTGGCAGCGATTGCACTACACTCGCGGAAGGTTTCCCGGGCCTCACTCCTAAGGAGGCCGGGTTGCCCTCTCCGGAAAGATCTTTGCCTCGAAGGCCGCCAATCTTGCCTCTACGAGGCGCTCCCAAGCGCTCCATAAGCCGTCTGCGCTTTTTGTCTTCGGAGCGCTAGGGGCCCGCTGAGGAGGAGGCATGGCTGCCTGAGGTTCCCCTCTTATCCGGAGAGCGCCGAGCTCCTCCGAAAGCCTCCCCACTTTCGTCGAGAGCTCGGCCAATTGCAACGAAGCTCAGCGTTCTCCCGCTCGAGCCTCTCGACGTTGGGGGGCTGGGCCACCCTCCGTGCCAGTTCCGACGTGGCCGCTTCCACAAATCGGGTCGCCATTCGCAAGCTGTGTACGAATGAGCCCTTGAGGTTGCCCGATTTGTCGGCAACCTTGTCCACCGCCAACAAGGACGACCGGATGAAGGCATCCAGGTCCGTGGTAGACTTGGCCTCCATCTCCCGCTCCAGATCTGCGGGTTTTGGAAGGCCAGCCTTAGCCCTCGTCAAGCTCTGGGCCACCGTCGGATCCCAGATGCCATCCTCCTCGTCAGCGACCACGTCCGTGTCCGTGCCTGAGACTGCGACTGCCTGGAATTTGTCGGCCACGACAGTCGCAGGCTTGGCTCGCCTCTTCCTGCTTGTCCTTGCGGACACCTCCGATGTTGCGGATCTGGTGAGGCATCCGATCTTCCGCCGTCACTCTCAGCGCCCAAACTCACAGGCGTACTTGGGCGCGCAAAGCGTCCACGCCTGTCCCGTGCCGGGACTACTGGTCCCGCAGATGCTGCTCTACCGTCTTGGCTCTGGTCCTTGATGTTGAGGGACCTTCGACTGCTATTACAGACTCAGCGCTGTTCGCTAAGTCTCCTTCTCTCTCTTGGTTTTTTGAATTATCCATATTAATTCCCACGAGTTAGGACGAAATAAAATGTCGGTCTCCGGGTGACGCCTATTCCAGAGACAAGGCTACATACTGTGGGGGTCGCCTGGTACCCACAGGTTTTTAAGACTTCGCTGTCTGGTTTTTATAGTGATCCTTCTCGCGGGCCGGCCAATTAAGGCAAGCCCTCCGCTCCGCTGCACTTCGACGTACCCCATAATCGTCAACGCTGGGGTCCTTGAAGAGAGTACAGCGGGTTACGGCGCGCTGGGAAAGCCGACGTAACTCCCCAGTTTTGGACGGTTGAATGCCCGGCGGCAGTGTGAGTGCACACCGAGCCCGTCCCTCCACTATGAGCATTAGGCACTGGAAACGATATATCGTCACCAGTTCCCAATACCCACCATCATTTGTTGCCTTTCCCCCGGATACTTTGATCAAAGAGAAATGCAACCTCCACCCGCGCATTAGGCACTGACAACGACGTATCGCCACCAGTTCCCAATGCGCACCCTCATTTTGTTGCCTTTCCCCCGGATACTTTGATCAAGGAGAAATGCAACCTCCACCCGCGCATTGGGCACTGAGGACGACGTATCGTCACCAGTTCCCAATGCACACCCTCATTTTGTTGCCTTTCCCCGGATGCAGAAATCAGGAGAAATGCAGCCTCCACCCGCGCATTGGGCACTGGAAACGATATATCGTCACCAGTTCCCAATGCGCACCCTCATTTTGTTGCCTTTCCCCGGATACTTTGATCAAGGAGAAATGCAACCTCCACAACAACTCGACGGTTGAGTGCCCGGCGGCAGTAAAACGCACACCGAGCCCGTCCTCCACTATGAGCATTAGGCACTGGAAACGATATATCGTCGCCAGTTCCCAATACCACCATCATTTGTTGCCTTTCCCCGGATACTTTGATCAGGAGAAATGCAGCCTCCTAACGCTCGACGGTTGAGTGCCCGGTGGCAGTAAAACGCACACCGAGCCCGTCCTCCACTATGAGCATTAGGCACTGCCAACGACGTATCGCCACCAGTTCCCAATGCACACCCTCATTTTGTTGCCTTTCCCCGGATACTTTGATCAGGAGAAATGCAGCCTCCACCCGCGCATTAGGCACTGGAAACGATATATCGTCACCAGTTCCCAATACCCACCATCATTTGTTGCCTTTCCCCGGATACTTTGATCAAGGAGAAATGCAACCCCTGCCACTCCGCTGTGCCCTCCGCTTATCAGAGGGACGCAGGCAATATCCCCTGTCAGAACATTCGCCACTGGCAACAACGTATCATCACCAGTGCCCAGGGTGCACCGTCCGGCGTTGCCTTTCCCCCGGATACAATAGTATCAAAGGGAAATTCAACGACAGGCACTCGAGGAGGTTTTCTGACGTGGCAACTAACCTAACCTAACCTAACCACCTATATCTTTGTGTATTAGAGTCTTAAGCATTCCAAATTGGTTTTTTGTTGTAGCGTTTGTTCAGTGTAATTGTTAGACAGTCATCCTGCGCCGCATTTAGGCCATTTCTAGTCTAGTTGTAATCAGTTATTTTTAGTTTCATAATTACATAATTTTATTCCATTTGTAAAAATTTTCATGTCTTCGTTTTTCGTGCTGATTTTGTAACCTAACCTAACCTAAACCTAACCACCTATATCTTTGTGTATTAGAGTCTCAAGCATTCCAAATTGGTGTTTTGTTGTAGCATTTGTTCAGTGTAATCGTTAGACAGTCATCCTGCGCCGCATTTAGGCCATTTCTAGTCTAGTTGTAATCAGTTATTTTTAGTTTCATAATTACGTAATTTTATTCCGTTTGTAAAAATTTTCATGTCTTCGTTTTTCGTGCTGATTTTGTAACCTAACCTAACCTAACCTAACCTATCCTAACCTAACCTAACCTAACCCTAACCACCTATATCTTTGTGTATTAGAGTCTTAGGCATTCCAAATTGGTTTTTTGTTGTAGCATTTGTTCAGTGTAATCGTTAGACAGTCATCCTGCGCCGCATTTATGCCATTTCTAGTCTAGTTGTAATCAGTTATTTTTAGTTTCATAATTACGTAATTTTATTCCATTTGTAAAAATTTTCATGTCTTCGTTTGTCGTGCTGATTTTGTAACCTAACCTAACCTAATCTAAACTAACCTTTTTTTTTTTTTACATGGGAAATGCCTACGCATACCCACCCTGCGGGGGCAAGGGTGGAGTTATGTCGGACTCGCACCGACTAAAACCCCATGGTGTTCCACCTTCGTCGCGTATGGCGGGGTTACGGGAACGCTTTCGCACACCTCCGCGACCCCGCCTGCGCTGGCCGGCAAACCGGCCCTTCTCCGGGGAGGACATCCCCTCCACCCCTCTCCTGCAAGGCGCGCCGGAACACGGACGCGCCTTCCATCGGCCTCCTCTGTAGGTGGGAAACGGACTCCCCGAGTCCGCCCCAGAAGGCCATGGGGGCCAGGAAAGCGCTAAACCAATAGCCCCCTGCGGTGGATCTGGTCTGCGGCTCCACCGCCGACCGATGTTCGGCCGCGGAGGACAGGAGCGGCAACGAAACACCGACACTCCTCTTCCCCGCGGCCCACCACAGCCGCATCATGCGGTGCGACCCCGCTTGAGTCGCGGAGGATAGGAGAGCGGCAACGAAACACCGACACTCCTCTCCTTCCGCGACTCCGCCTCGGCTGCTGAGGGCGGGAAAGACGGCCTCGCTCCGCACATCCGCCCCCAGCAGTCCACCGACACGCATCCTAGGTTAGCTCATAAAGAGCCCACCCGGGCGGCACCTCGGGCCGGCCTCAGAGCGCCTTAGGCCGGCCATTTGGGTTCCTCTTAGCTTCACCGTGGGTGACCAAGCCACGGTTACTAAACCGCTACGACAAGCGAGAACCCTTCGGGGGGAATCTAAACTAACCTAACCTAACCTAACCTAACCACCTATCTTTGTGTATTAGAGTCTCAAGCATTCCAAATTGGTTTTGTTGTAGCATTTGTTCAGTGTAATCGTTAGACAGTCATCCTGCGCCGCATTTAGGCCATTTCTGAATCTAGTTGTAATCAGTTATTTTTAGTTTCATAAATTCGTAATTTTATTCCATTTGTAAAAATTTTCATGTCTTCGTTTTTCGTGCTGATTTTCTAACCTAACCTAACCTAACCTAACCTGACCTAACCTAACCTAACCTAACCTAACCACCTATATCTTTGTGTATTAGAGTCTTAGGCATTCCAAATTGGTTTTGTTGTAGCATTTGTTCTGTGTAATCGTTAGACAGTCATCCTGCACCGCATTTAGGCCATTTCTAGTCTAGTTGTAATCAGTTATTTTTAGTTTCATAATTACGTAATTTTATTCCATTTGTAAAAATTTTCATGTCTTCGTTTTTCGTGCTGATTTTGTAACCTAACTAACCTAACCTAGCCTAACCTAACCTAACTAACCTAACCCTAACCACCTATATCTTTGTGTATTAGAGTCTCAAGCATTCCAAATTGGTTTTGTTGTAGCATTTTGTTCCAGTGTAATCGTTGAACAGTCATCCTGCTGCGCCGCATTTAGGCCATTTCTAGTCTAGTTGTAATCAGTTATTTTTGGTTTCATAATTACGTAATTTTATTCCATTTGTAAAATTTTCATGTCTTCGTTTTTCGTGCTGATTTTGTAACCTAACCTAACCTAACCTTACCTAACCTAACCTAACCACCTATATCTTTGTGTATTAGAGTCTTAGGCATTCCAAATTGGTTTTATTTGTAGCATTTGTTCAGTGTAATCGTTGAACAGTCATCCTGCGCCGCATTTAGGCCATTTCTGAATCTAGTTGTAATCAGTTATTTTTGGTTTCATAATTACGTAATTTTATTCCATTTGTAAAATTTTCATGTCTTCGTTTTTCGTGCTGATTTTGTAACCTAACCTAACCTAGCCTAACCTAACCTAACTAACCCTAACCACCTATATCTTTGTGTATTAGAGTCTTAGGCATTCCAAATTGGTTTTGTTGTGGCATTTGTTCAGTGTAATCGTTAGACCAGTCATCCTGCGCCGCATTTAGGCCATTTCTGAATCTAGTTGTAATCAGTTATTTTTAGTTTCATAATTGCGTAATTTTATTCCATTTGTAAAATTTTCGTAATCTTCGTTTTTCGTGCTGATTTTGTAACCTAACCTAACCTAACCTAACCTATCCTAACCTAACCCTAACCACCTATATCTTTGTGTGTATTAGAGTCTCAAGCATTCCAAATTGGTTTTGTTGTAGCATTTGTTCCAGTGTAATCGTTGAACAGTCATCCTGCGCCGCATTTAGGCCATTTCTAGTCTGGATTGTAATCAGTTATTTTTAGTTTCATAATTACGTAATTTTATTCCATTTGTAAAAATTTTCATGTCTTCGTTTTTCGTGCTGATTTTGTAACCTAACCTAACCTAACCTAATCTAAACTAACCTAACCACCTATATATCTTTGTGTATTAGAGTCTTAGGCATTCCAAATTGGTTTTGTTGTAGCATTTTGTTCCAGTGTAATCGTTGAACAGTCATCCTGCGCTGCATTTAGGCCATTTCTGAATCTAGTTGTAATCAGTTATTTTTAGTTTCATAATTGCGTAATTTTATTCCATTTGTAAAATTTTCGTAATCTTCGTTTTTCGTGCTGATTTTGTAACCTAACTAACCTAACCTAACCTTACCTAACCTAACCTAACCTAACCTAACTAACCTAACCTAGCCTAACCACCTATATATCTTTGTGTATTAGAGTCTCAAGCATTCCAAATTGGTTTTGTTGTAGCATTTGTTCAGTGTAATCGTTAGACAGTCATCCTGCTGCGCCGCATTTAGGCCATTTCTGAATCTAGTTGTAATCCAGTTATTTTTAGTTTCATAATTACGTAATTTTATTCCATTTGTAAAATTTTCATGTCTTCGTTTTTCGTGCTGATTTTGTAACCTAACCTAACCTAACCTAACCTTACCTAACCTAACCTAACCACCTATATCTTTGTATTAGAGTCTCAAGCATTCAAATTGGTTTTGTTGTAGCATTTGTTCAGTGTAATCGTTAGACAGTCATCCTGCGCCGCATTTAAGGCCATTTCTGAATCTAGTTGTAATCAGTTATTTTTAGTTTCATAATTGCGTAATTTTATTCCATTTGTAAAATTTTCATGTCTTCGTTTTTCGTGCTGATTTTGTAACCTAACCTAACCTAACCTAACCTATCCTAACCTAACCTAACCTAACCCTAACCACCTATATATCTTTGTGTGTATTAGAGTCTCAAGCATTCCAAATTGGTTTTGTTGTAGCATTTGTTCAGTGTAATCGTTAGACAGTCATCCTGCGCCGCATTTAGGCCATTTCTAGTCTAGTTGTAATCGGTTATTTTTAGTTTCATAATTGCGTAATTTTATTCCATTTGTAAAAATTTTCATGTCTTCGTTTGTCGTGCTGATTTTGTAACTAACCTAACCTAATCTAAACTAACCTAACCTAACCTAACCACTATATCTTTGTGTATTAGAGTCTCAAGCATTCCAAATTGGTTTTTGTTTAGCATTTGTTCAGTGTAATCGTTAGACAGTCATCCTGCGCCGCATTTAGGCCATTTTCTAGATCTAGTTGTAATCAGTTATTTTTAGTTTCATAATTACGTAATTTTATTCCATTTGTAAAAATTTTCATGTCTTCGTTTTTCGTGCTGATTTTGTAACCTAACCTAACTAACCTAACCACCTATATATCTTTGTGTATTAGAGTCTCAAGCATTCCAAATTGGTTTTGTTGTAGCATTTTGTTCCAGTGTAATCGTTAGACAGTCATCCTGCTGCGCCGCATTTAGGCCATTTCTAGTCTAGTTGTAATCCAGTTATTTTTTAGTTTCATAATTGCGTAATTTTATTCCATTTGTAAAAATTTTCATGTCTTCGTTTTTCGTGCTGATTTTGTAACCTAACCTAACCTAACCTAACCTAACCTAACCTAACCTAACCTAACCTAACCTAACCTAGCCTAACCACCTATATCTTTATTATTAGAGTCTCAAGCATTCCAAATTGGTTTTGTTGTAGCATTTGTTCAGTGTAATCGTTAGACAGTCATCCTGCGCCGCATTTAGGCCATTTCTAGTCTAGTTGTAATCAGTTATTTTTAGTTTCATAATTACGTAATTTTATTCCATTTGTAAAAATTTTCATGTCTTCGTTTGTCGTGCTGATTTTGTAACCTAACCTAACCTAATCTAAACTAACCTAACCTAACCTAACCACCTATATCTTTGTGTATTAGAGTCTTAAGCATTCCAAATTGGTTTTTTGTTGTAGCGTTTGTTCAGTGTAATCGTTAGACAGTCATCCTGCGCCGCATTTAGGCCATTTCTAGTCTAGTTGTAATCAGTTATTTTTAGTTTCGCCAATTACGTAATTTTATTCCATTTGTAAAAATTTTCATGTCTTCGTTTTTCGTGCTGATTTTGTAACCTAACCTAACTAACCTAACCCTAACCACCTATATCTTTGTGTATTAGAGTCTTAGGCATTCCAAATTGGTTTTGTTGTAGCATTTGTTCAGTGTAATCGTTAGACAGTCATCCTGGGCCGCATTTAGGCCATTTCTGAATCTAGTTGTAATCAGTTATTTTTAGTTTCATAATTGCGTAATTTTTATTCATTTGTAAAATTTTCATGTCTTCGTTTTTCGTGCTGATTTTGTAACCTAACCTAACCTAACCCTAACCACCTATATCTTTGTGTATTAGAGTCTTAAGCATTCCAAATTGGTTTTGTTGTAGCATTTGTTCAGTGTAATCGTTAGACAGTCATCCTGGGCCGCATTTAGGCCATTTCTGAATCTAGTTGTAATCAGTTATTTTTTAGTTTCATAATTACGTAATTTTATTCCATTTGTAAAATTTTCATGTCTTCGTTTTTCGTGCTGATTTTGTAACCTAACCTAACTAACCTAACCTAACCTAACCACCTATATCTTTGTGTATTAGAGTCTTAAGCATTCCAAATTGGTTTTGTTGTAGCATTTGTTCAGTGTAATCGTTAGACAGTCATCCTGCGCCGCATTTAGGCCATTTCTGAATCTAGTTGTAATCAGTTATTTTTAGTTTCATAATTACGTAATTTTATTCCATTTGTAAAATTTTCATGTCTTCGTTTTTCGTGCTGATTTTGTAACCTAACCTAACCTATCTAACCTAACCTAACCTATCCTAACCTAACCCTAACCACCTATATCTTTGTATTAGAGTCTCAAGCATTCCAAATTGGTTTTGTTGTAGCATTTTGTTCCAGTGTAATCGTTAGACAGTCATCCTGCGCCGCATTTAGGCCATTTCTAGTCTAGTTGTAATCAGTTATTTTTAGTTTCATAATTACGTAATTTTATTCCATTTGTAAAAATTTTCATGTCTTCGTTTTTCGTGCTGATTTTGTAACCTAACCTAATAACCTAACCTAACTAACCTAACCTAACCTAACCTAACCTAACCTAACCTAACCACCTATATCTTTGTGTATTAGAGTCTTAAGCATTCCAAATTGGTTTTGTTGTAGCGTTTGTTCAGTGTAATTGTTAGACAGTCATCCTGCGCCGCATTTATGCCATTTCTAGTCTAGTTGTAATCAGTTATTTTTAGTTTCATAATTACGTAATTTTATTCCATTTGTAAAATTTTCATGTCTTCGTTTTTCGTGCTGATTTTGTAACCTAACTAACCTAACCTAACTAACCTAACCACCTATATCTTTATTATTAGAGTCTTAGGCATTCCAAATTGGTTTTGTTGTAGCATTTGTTCAGTGTAATCGTTAGACAGTCATCCTGCGCCGCATTTAGGCCATTTCTAGTCTAGTTGTAATCAGTTATTTTTAGTTTCATAATTACGTAATTTTATTCCATTTGTAAAAATTTTCATGTCTTCGTTTTTCGTGCTGATTTTGTAACCTAACCTAACCTAACCTAGCCTAACCACCTATATCTTTATTATTAGAGTCTTAAGCATTCCAAATTGGTTTTGTTGTAGCATTTGTTCAGTGTAATCGTTAGACAGTCATCCTGCGCCGCATTTAGGCCATTTCTAGTCTGGATTGTAATCAGTTATTTTTAGTTTCATAATTACGTAATTTTATTCCATTTGTAAAATTTTCATGTCTTCGTTTTTCGTGCTGATTTTGTAACCTAACCTAACCTAACCCTAACCACCTATATCTTTGTGTATTAGAGTCTTAAACATTCCAAATTGGTTTTTTGTTGTAGCATTTGTGCAGTGTAATCGTTAGACCAGTCATCCTGCGCCGCATTTAGGCCATTTCTAGTCTAGTTGTAATCAGTTATTTTTAGTTTCATAATTACGTAATTTTATTCCATTTGTAAAATTTTCATGTCTTCGTTTTTCGTGCTGATTTTGTAACCAAACCTAACCTAACCTAACCCTAACCACCTATATCTTTGTGTATTAGAGTCTTAGGCATTCCAAATTGGTTTTTTGTTGTAGCATTTGTTCAGTGTAACCGTTAGACAGTCATCCTGCGCCGCATTTAGGCCATTTCTAGTCTAGTTGTAATCAGTTATTTTTAGTTTCATAATTACGTAATTTTATTCCATTTGTAAAAATTTTCATGTCTTCGTTTTTCGTGCTGATTTTGTAACCTAACCTTTTTTTTTTTTTCGTGGGAAATGCCTACGCATACCCACCCCTGCGGGGGGCAAGGATGGGTTATGTCGGACTCGCACCGACTAAAACCACGGTGTTCCTTCACCGCCCACTTGGTGCTGTGCATACGGGCGCGCGTGAGCATTCTTCCGCGTGCACAGCTGTGGCGGCGTGCTAGACGCAGGCCCCGGCCATTTTAACCTTTTTATGAGGCGCGCGGGAACACCGGGCGCGCTCTCCTCACTGACTCATGTTGAAGTACGGACCTCCCCGGGCCCATAGCTCGAGTCGAAATTGGGAAGTAGGGTATGCTTACGCTTTCCCCGGCGGCGGCTGCGGACTAGTCCCGTGGTCACGGGACGGTTCCTCCTCCATTGCTTCAACCGTCCCTTGCGGCTGAGTGGCCGGGTGCCTAGGTGGCAGCGGGCGGACAAACCTTTCCCACTCTTGGGCGTGGCCTTGCAGGCCTTGCCCCCCATCTTAATGGTCCGCCGGTTTGCTGGCTGCGACACACAGCGCAACGCGGGTTGGCGGAGCACTGTGCCGCCTTGTGGCCAGATTCACCACAGCGGAAGCACAGCTCCCACGATCGACTGCGGCGACGCACTGAGCCCTCACATGACCGGCTTCCTGAGGCACCGGCTCCCCACAGGTGAGGGCTCCACCAGCTTGACCACGGCTGCCACCCACGAGACCATGAGTCGCCCGCCGGCAGCCACCTTTTTGGCGGCAGCCACGGGGCACTTGACCCAGGCCACTCCGAGTCCTGCAGGGTATCGCAGAATGTCGCTGCACTTAACGGCTTCTTCGGTGCAGCCACCAGCCTTCGTCACGGCCGCCACCACATCCTCTGCCGTAGCAGAGTCGTCCAGACCGGTCACCTTGACCTCCGCCGTCTTTGCCGGTCTGGATACCCGCACCCGCTTGCCCGCCGTTGAAGAACCTCGCTTAGTTTTCGAGCGGGGCGTCCTGCTGTCGCCGCTGTCTGCGCCAGGATTTCAAACATCCGAGCGCCCGTTGCTGAACACGGAATCCCATCTCGGTTATACCGAGGGAGGCGAGTTGATCTTCGCCTTTGCCTCGGTAATAACGTCGGTATAGGTGACGCCTGCTGCCACTGCCTCCGGCTCCAGGGTCACCACCACGGCGGACGATCGTGGAGTGGCGATCGTGACTGCCCTCTTTGCGGGTTTTGCGGGACTCTTTCCACCGCCTTCCCAGTCTTCTTTTTGAGCCCTTCTTCACCACCGCAGTCCACGGTTGCTCCGTTGACTTCGGTACCGGTGAATCGGGACTCAGCTTCCTCGTTTGGCTCTCTTTCGCGGGCTCGCTCCGCTTTCCTTTAAGGGCGTTTCGGGGCCACGGACCCCAGCGGCAACCGGTGCGGCGTTAACTGCCTTGACAGGCAGCGGCTTTGCGGCTTCCGGTGCCTGGAAGGCGAGGACCGGACAAAGGAACAGGTTCCGCTTCTAGTCCTCTATCCGCTGCCAATGGTGGGCGGAGGCGCTTTCCGGCAGCAGGCGGTCCTCTAGTGCGGCGAATCTGGCGTTGATCATTGACCCACCTGGTCAATGATCGAACGCACGAGCTCCTCCTTACCAGCTCCCTCGGCTTGTTGGCTCGGCTTGTTTACCTGCATCCGCAGGTAGGCCACCTCCTTCCGCAGCTGCGACACTTCGTCTTGGAGGCGAGTGTTTGCAGCCTGCAGGTTCCGCGTTTCTTCAGAGGTACAGCGTCTCTGCAGAGTCCGAGTAACCTCAGTCACGGTCTCCGCTGCCTCCTTAAGCGCACGAACAAAGTTGCCCTTTAAGTTCTTTGACTTAGTGGCAACCAAGTTGATGACGCCGACGCTGTCCTCGATCCTCTTCTCCAGGTCCGCCGCTGCCTCGAAGTCGCCATCGTTCGATGACGACTCAGACAGGGTTGACTTGCCGGTGCGGAGCTGTCGAGTTGCCGCAACAATCTTCGCCTCCGCCTCCACCCTCAGTTCCGCTTCTCGTGCTGACACCAACGCCATTTTTGCCTGGGCAAGGCCTACGTACTCCCCTGTTGTTGGGGGTCGCCCTCGGCCTCTCTTGGCAGATGTTCTTGCCGTACCCAGGCTTTTTCCACTGTCATGGCCCGTAAGCAGGCCAGAGCCACATGATGTGTCCATAGAAGGACGTTTTCGCCCGCCACTTCGTCTTCCATCTTCAAGCGACTCTACGCTCAGCATAGAGTCACTGTCGTCGTCGCTATCTTGTTCAGTCCGTTTTGCAAAGTTCAGTTTATCCATTTTTATTCCCACGATTAAGGTCGATAAAAGGTCGATCCCGGGTGACGCCTATTCCGGAGACAAGGCTACATACTGTGGGGTCGCCTGGTACCACAGGTTTTAAGACTTCGCTGTCTGGTTTTATAGAGTGATCCTTCTCGCGGGCCGTAGTGGGCAAGCCCTCCGTTCCACTGCACCTCAACGTATCCCATGATCGTCAGCGCTGGGGTCTTTGAAGAGAGTACAGCGGGTTACGGCGCGCTGGTGGAGCCGACGTAACTCCCCAGGTTTGGACAGTTGTGCCCGGAGGCAGTGTTAGTGCACACCGAGCCCGTCCCTCCACTATGAGCATTAGGCACTGGAAACATTATATCGTCACCAGTTCCTAATACCCACCATCATTTGTTGCCTTTCCCCCGGATACTTTGATCAAGGAGAAATGCAACCTCCACCAGCGCATTGGGCACTGAGAACGACGTATCGTCAACAGTTCCCAATGCGCACCATCGTTCGGTTGCCTTTCCTCCGGATTTGGAAATCAAGGAAATGCAACCTACCACTCCGCTGTGCCCTCCGCTTATCAGAGGGACACGCAGGCAACAATCCCCCTGTCAGAACATTCGCCACTGGCAACAACGTGTCATCACCAGTGCCCAGGGTGCACCGTCCGGCGTTGCCTTTCCCCGGATACCATGGTATCAAGGGAGATTCAACGACCAGGCACTCGAGGAGGTTTTCTGACGTGGCACTAACCTAACCTAACCTAACCTAGCCTAACCTAACCTAACCTAGCCTAACCTAACCTAACCTAACCTAACCTAACCTAACCTAACCTAACCTAGCCTAACCTAACCTTTTTTTTTTTTTTTTTTTTTACATGGGAAATGCCTACGCATACCCACCCTGCGGGGGCAAGGGTGGAGTTATGTCGGACTCGCACCGACTAAAACCCCATGGTGTTCCACCTTCGTCGCGTATGGCGGGGTTGCGGGAACGCTTTCGCACACCTCCGCGACCCGCCTGCGCTGGCCGGCAAGCCGGCCCCTCCTCGGGGGAGGACATCCCCCTCTCCGCCCCTCCAGGCAGGGCGCGCCGGAACACGGACGCGCCTTCCATCGGCCTCCTCTGTGGGTGGGAAGCGGACTCCCCGAGTCCGCCCCAGAGGCCATGGGGGCCAGGAAAACCAGCCCCTGCGGCGGATCTGGTGATAGGCTCGCCGCCAGCCAATGTTCGGCCGCGGAGGACAGGGAGAGCGGCAGGATCAACCACCTCCCACTGAACCCGCGGCCCCACCACGGCCGCTTCAGCGATGCGACCCGCTTGAGTCGCGGAGGATAGGGAGATGCACTGCGACTCCTGCCTCGGCACTGCCGGATGGTGCGTAAGACGGCCTCACTCCGTCCATCCGCACCCCGCAGCCCACCGACACGCATCCAGGGCGGGCCCAGCTCCAGCCCGCCCGGGCGGCCTCCTCGGGCCGGCCTTAGAGCGCCTTAGGCCGGCCATTTGGGTTCCTCTTGGCTTCACCGTGGGTGACCAAGCCACGGTTACTAAGCCCCCGCTACGACAAAGCGGGAACCCTTCGGGGGAACCTAACCTAACCTAACCTAACCTAACCTAGCCTAACCTAACCTATCCTAACCTAACCTAACCTAACCTAACCACCTATATCTTTGTGTATTAGAGTCTTAAGCATTCCAAATTGGTTTTGTTGTAGCATTTGTTCAGTGTAATTGTTAGACAGTCATCCTGCACCGCATTTAGGCCATTTCTGAATCTAGTTGTAATCAGTTATTTTTAGTTTCATAATTACGTAATTTTATTCCATTTGTAAAATTTTCATGTCTTCGTTTTCGTGCTGATTTTGTAACCTAACCTAACCACCTATATCTTTGTGTATTAGAGTCTTAAGCATTCAAATTGGTTTTGTTGTAGCATTTGTTCAGTGTAATCGTTAGACAGTCATCCTGCGCCGCATTTAGGCCATTTCTAGTCTAGTTGTAATCAGATATTTTTAGTTTCATAATTGCGTAATTTTATTCCATTTGTAAAATTTTCATGTCTTCGTTTTCGTGCTGATTTTGTAACCTAACCTAACCACCTATATCTTTGTGTATTAGAGTCTTAAGCATTCCAAATTGGTTTTGTTGTAGCATTTGTTCAGTGTAATCGTTAGACAGTCATCCTGCACCGCATTTAGGCCATTTCTAGTCTAGTTGTAATCAGTTATTTTTAGTTTCATAATTACGTAATTTTATTCCATTTGTAAAATTTTCATGTCTTCGTTTTTCGTGCTGATTTTGTAACCTAACCTAACCACCTATATCTTTGTGTATTAGAGTCTTAGGCATTCCAAATTGGTTTTGTTGTAGCATTTGTTCAGTGTAATCGTTAGACAGTCATCCTGCACCGCATTTAGGCCATTTCTGAATCTAGTTGTAATCAGTTATTTTTAGTTTCATAATTGCGTAATTTTATTCCATTTGTAAAATTTTCATGTCTTCGTTTTCGTGCTGATTTTGTAACCTAACCTAACCTAACCTAACCCTAACCACCTATATCTTTGTGTATTAGAGTCTTAAGCATTCAAATTGGTTTTGTTGTAGCATTTGTTCAGTGTAATCGTTAGACAGTCATCCTGCACCGCATTTAGGCCATTTCTGAATCTAGTTGTAATCAGTTATTTTTGGTTTCATAATTACGTAATTTTATTCCATTTGTAAAATTTTCATGTCTTCGTGTTTCGTGCTGATTTTGTAACCTAACCTAACCTAGCCTAACCTAACCTATCCTAACCTAACCTAGCCTAACCTAACCTAGCCTAACCTAACCTATCCTAACCTAACCTAGCCTAACCTAACCTAGCCTAACCTAACCTAACCACCTATATCTTTGTGTATTAGAGTCTTAAGCATTCAAATTGGTTTTGTTGTAGCATTTGTTCAGTGTAATCGTTAGACCAGTCATCCTGCACCGCATTTAGGCCATTTCTAGTCCTAGTTGTAATCAGTTATTTTTAGTTTCATAATTGCGTAATTTTATTCCATTTGTAAAATTTTCATGTCTTCGTTTTCGTGCTGATTTTGTAACCTAACCTAACCTAGCCTAACCTAACCTAACCTAACCCTAACCACCTATATCTTTGTGTATTAGAGTCTTAAGCATTCAAATTGGTTTTGTTGTAGCATTTTGTTCCAGTGTAATCGTTAGACAGTCATCCTGCACCGCATTTAGGCCATTTCTAGTCTAGTTGTAATCAGTTATTTTTAGTTTCATAATTGCGTAATTTTATTCCATTTGTCGCGATATTGCTTATTTTTTTGTGTTTTGGATAGAACACCTACCTATCATTCTGTGTATCAAATTTCAGATTTTTCTGAACAATAGTTTTAAGTTACAGACTATTTTTGTTAAATGGACCCTACAGTTTACGTAATTTTAAATCTTCTTAAGACTTTTTGTTTATTAATATTAGTGTTTGTTAGCTTTTAAAGAATTGCGGTAGGGACACAAAAATAGTTTTATTATAAAACTTTGTACATTAGGGGCCGCTTTCCCCGCAAATTTATGTTGTAATCGCTTGCGATGTCGAGTAAGACGACAGCAGCGGATAACCTCTCCCCGCCCTACCGGCGGGGTGGAGAAGTCTGCGATGTAGACACGTTTTTAAGCGTTGTCTACAAACTCACCGAATCATAAACAAAGCCGTGACTGAGGGTAAATCGGTCACGGCAGCTAAACGGCTCATTACTTTGGCTGCGACGGAGATTCGTCGATGCGGCCATAAGTTGGCTAGCATCACTCCTGATGCAGCAACCACACCCGCGCTCACACCCATCGACAGCGACTTAAAGGCTGACATCGTGGCCTGTGTGCGTGACGGATGGCCAAGTTCAAGGGGCAGATTTCAGCGCAGCTCCAGCAGACTCGGACCACGTCATACGCTCAGGCCGCAATGACCGGCCGCACTCCAGCGACTCAGGGCGGTGGCGCCACCTTCGGCCACGCCTGCACCACCACCTGCGACCGTACCATCATCGTGAGTACGGTGGCGGAGACTGAACCAGGCAGAGGTGATTCAAGCTTTCAAGAAAAGCATCACGTACCGCGAATCATCATACGCACCGGCACGCATCCAAGCTGTGTCGAACAACAAACTGCGTATCGAATTTGATACCACGACCCAGCGGGATGACACGTTGCAGAGATTAAAAACACGATCAGAGATTAAGGCTGAACCTGTCCGCAGACTTAGGCCCATGATAATAATGAAAGGCATCTCAAAAGACACTCCTGCGGAAGAACTCGTCGCTATAATCAAGGTACAAAACACTGAACTCGGCGAGATAATCGGCAGCGAACCTGAAAATTTAAAATTACGATTCAAGCGCAATAATAAAAACCAGAATTTATACAACGCAGTTCTGTTAGCGGAACCGAAGGTGTACAGAAAAATGGTGGATATGGCAAGGATTGCCGTAGACCATCAGAAGATCCACGTTGCCAGCTTCTCTCCATTCCTCCAGTGCCATAAATGCCTGCAATTCGGGCATATGCGTTACTACTGGCGACGGCGGTACTTAACCACTGTGCTAGCTGAACATCAAGTTGCTGAGTGCCCAAGCAAAGACGCTCCAAACTCAGCGAAGTGTTTTAATTGTGTTGCGCATAATGATAAATTTAAAACAAAAATGACATTAAACACACCGCGAACTCAATGTCCTGCCCACGCTTGCGAGCCATGAGAGAGAGAGAGTCGACAACAGAGTAGACTACGGGCGGCTGGCTCTCTCTCACGGTCAGCGACGGTTGGAGCAGTTTGTCAATTTTAAATCTAAATTTTTACCATTTTAATATAACTGTCATATTCTATTTTTATATTTACGTGTCATGTCATTCATCATTCATTAAATTGCCTCAATCAATTAACATATTAAATTTGTGTCATGCACGTGCCGCCGCCCTTCCCGGGATGCGAACGGTGCACCGTATCTAACGGCTAGCACCGCTGGTATGCGGGAGCGGCCGCAGCACCGATAATAAACTTTTAATTGTTTATATTTTTACTTTCACAACCGACTGCGCGCTGCGTCGCCCCCGCCCCGCCCCGCTCCCCGCGCATTCCGCGAAGGGACCGGGGCATCAAGCGGTGTCCATTTTTAGATGCGGCGACGCAGTTCAATTGTTTATTTAATCTTAGTAATAATTTCTTTCTTTTTTGTAATTACTTTTCAAAATCTTTATGATGGGTCTAGCTCTAAGAAAATAGTATTAATATAGAGTAGATACTTGTATACAAAAGAATTGTTGTTGGTCTTTTTGCTGTATATAATGTTGTCATATATTTATGTTTATTTTCTTTTACGATCATGCTATTTTTCTTTTATTAAATTATATTAGGCCAGCTTTGCAAGCATTCGAATAATTAATCAAGTTAAATCTGTATCTAATTACGTGCCGCCGCCCTTCCCGGGTTGCAAACGGTGCATCGTATCCCATGGCGAGCACTGCTGAGCATTGCGGGATCGGCCACGGCACCGTTTAAACTTTTTATCGTTCCGTCTTAATTTGTTTATATTTTTACTTTTACAACCGACTGCGCGCTGCGTCGCCCCCGCCTCGCCCCGCTCCCCGCGCATTCCGCGAAGGGATCGGGGCCCCAAGCGATGTCTATTTTTAGATGCGGCGACGCAGTCCAATTGTTTATGTTATCGTTTTTATTATTTCTTTTTCCTTTTTTTGTAATACCTTTACAAAATCCTAAGATAGGTCTAGTTTTAAGAATTTAGAACTAATTTAAAATAGATACTTGTATATAGATAAATAATTGTTGTTTTTGCATTATTTAATGTCGTTATATGTTTATGTTTATTTTTCTTTTACGATCATACTATTTACCATTTATTAAATTGCAGTAGGCCAGCTTTGTAAATACCTCAATTATTTAATTACGTCAAACTAGTGTTTAAGCATATGGCACATGCCGCCGACATTCCCGGGCTGCGAACGACGCCCGTATTTTACTGCGAGCATCGCCGCTCGGGAGTGGCCGTGGCATGGTTTAAATTGTCCATCGCTCCTTACAACTTGTTTCATTTCTTATTGCTGCGACCGTTAGCGCGCCGCGCCTCCCGCGCCTCGTCCCGCTCCCCGCGCATGACGCGTCGGGACCGTGACCTTCAAGCGGCGTTTAATTTTTAGATACGGCGACATAGTTCAATTGTCTTTAAGTTAACGTAGTAATTATTTCTTTTTCTTTAGTAACTCTTTTTCTAAATCCTAATGTTAAGGTCTAGCTTTAAGAAATTAGCACTAATTCAGAATAGATACTTGTATACATATAACTGCTCTTTTTGCATTATATAATGTTGTTATATACTTACGTTTATTTTTACGATCATACTATCTATCATTGATTAAACTATAATAGGCCATCTTTGTAAATACTTCAATCAATTAAGATTGTTAAATTTGTGTCTAAGCACGTGCCGCCGCCCTTCCCGGGTTGCGAACTGTGCATCGCATCTGACTGCGAGCACCGCTGAGCATGCGGGAGCGACCTCGCACACTTTAAAAATTTTAATTTGTTTAAATTATTGTTCCCACAAACCGACAGTGCACCGCGCCCCCCCGCGCCGCGCCTCGCTCCCCGAGCGTGCGCCGGCGGCGGAGAAGGCGTGGCCTCGTTACGCTGGGTCTATTTTAGCCACGGCGAAGCGATTGCATGTGTGCGTTTAATTTTGTATAAAGAGTATTGTATTATGTTATTCGTTGCGCGTACACATCTTTCGTGTAAAATTATTCATTCTATGTAAAATTATAGTGTAAGTATAGGTTAAAACATTTGATTTAATATTTGTAAATGTAATTAATATTTAAGATAGTAAACTTTCTGTGTTAGTAATAAGAACATATAGTCGAGCGTCTCGAGACTCGAGCCTCCGGGAAATGCGGCTTCAATAGAAGTCGTATTCCTCAGTTCAGCGATACAATTATTTTCTTTATCCGGGACAAACGTATATATATACTTGCTTATTCAATTAATTCTTAACTGTACAGTAATTCTGTATGGCTTAAGGGTATGAGACTAGGTAGTACAACCTGTATCCATTAGCAGTTGTACACCCTACGTCTCAAAGAATCAATAGCTAAGATATTATTTTTATGTAATTACTGTAAAGCCAATTTTCTATACACGTGTAAAAATTAGTCAATAAACGGCCATCGAGGAAAGTAAAATCCCCGATGGAATATATGGGGATATGTAACCTAGGCAGAAACGTATCAAATAGCGTTCTGCCAGGAAACATACTCCCCAAGTAAGCGAAACAAATAGTTAATATCACACATAAACATATTATCCAATAAGAATTAAAATGCTCCAATATGATTAAACATAAGTTAAGAAAATACAACCTAACCTAACTAACCTAACCTAACCTAACTAACCTAACCTATCCTAACCTAACCTAACTAACCTAACCTAACTAACCTAACCTAACCTAACCTAACCTAACCTAACTAACCTAACCTAACTAACCTAACCTAACCTAACCTAACCTAACCTAACTAACCTAACCTAGCCTAACCTAACCTAACCTAACCTAACTAACCTAACCTAACCTAACCTAACCTAACCTAACCTAACTAACCTAACCTAGCCTAACCTAGCCTAGCCTAGCCTAACCTAGCCTAGCCTAGCCTAGCCTAACCTAACCTAACCTAGCCTAGCCTAACCTAGCCTAACCTAACCTAACTAACCTAACCTAGCCTAGCCTAGCCTAGCCTAGCCTAACCTAGCCTAGCCTAGCCTAACCTAACCTAGCCTAGCCTAGCCTAGCCTAACCTAGCCTAGCCTAGCCTAGCCTAGCCTAGCCTAACCTAGCCTAGCCTAACCTAACCTAGCCTAACCTAACCTAGCCTAGCCTAGCCTAGCCTAACCTAACCTAACTAACCTAACCTAACTAACCTAACCTAGCCTAGCCTAACCTAGCCTAACCTAACCTAGCCTAACCTAACCTAACCTAGCCTAACCTAACCTAGCCTAACCTAGCCTAACCTAACCTAGCCTAGCCTAGCCTAGCCTAGCCTAACCTAACCTAGCCTAGCCTAACCTAACCTAGCCTAACCTAACCTAGCCTAGCCTAGCCTAGCCTAACCTAACCTAACTAACCTAACCTAACTAACCTAACCTAGCCTAGCCTAACCTAGCCTAACCTAACCTAGCCTAACCTAACCTAGCCTAGCCTAACCTAACCTAGCCTAACCTAGCCTAACCTAACCTAGCCTAGCCTAGCCTAGCCTAGCCTAACCTAACCTAACTAACCTAACCTAACCTAACTAACCTAACCTAACTAACCTAACCTAACCTAACCTAGCCTAACCTAACCTAACTAACCTAACCTAACCTAGCCTAGCCTAGCCTAACCTAACCTAACTAACCTAACCTAACTAACCTAACCTAACCTAACCTAACCTAGCCTAACCTAACCTAACTAACCTAACCTAACCTAGCCTAGCCTAGCCTAACCTAACCTAGCCTAGCCTAGCCTAGCCTAGCCTAGCCTAACCTAACCTAACTAACCTAACCTAACCTAGCCTAGCCTAGCCTAACCTAGCCTAACCTAGCCTAGCCTAACCTAACCTAGCCTAGCCTAACCTAACCTAGCCTAGCCTAGCCTAGCCTAGCCTAGCCTAGCCTAGCCTAGCCTAGCCTAACCTAACCTAGCCTAGCCTAGCCTAGCCTAACCTAGCCTAACCTAGCCTAACCTAGCCTAGCCTGGCCTAGCCTGGCCTAGCCTAGCCTAGCCTAGCCTAACCTAACCTAACCACCTATATCTTTGTGTATTAGAGTCTTAAGCATTCCAAATTGGTTTTGTTGTAGCATTTGTTCAGTGTAATCGTTAGACAGTCATCCTGCGCCGCATTTAGGCCATTTCTAGTCTAGTTGTAATCAGTTATTTTTAGTTTCATAATTACGTAATTTTATTCCATTTGTAAAATTTTCATGTCTTCGTTTTCGTGCTGATTTTGTAACCTAACCTAACCTAGCCTAGCCTAACCTAGCCTAGCCTAACCTAGCCTAACCTAGCCTAACCTAGCCTAACCTAACCTAGCCTAGCCTAGCCTAACCTAGCCTAGCCTAACCTAACCTAACCTAGCCTAGCCTAGCCTAACCTAACCTAGCCTAGCCTAACCTAACCTAACTAACCTAACCTAGCCTAGCCTAGCCTAGCCTAGCCTAGCCTAGCCTAGCCTAGCCTAACCTAGCCTAGCCTAGCCTAACCTAGCCTAGCCTAACCTAACCTAGCCTAGCCTAACCTAACCTAACCTAACCTAACCTAGCCTAACCTAACCTAACCTAACCACCTATATCTTTGTGTATTAGAGTCTTAAGCATTCCAAATTGGTTTTGTTGTAGCATTTGTTCAGTGTAATCGTTAGACAGTCATCCTGCGCCGCATTTAGGCCATTTCTGAATCTAGTTGTAATCAGTTATTTTTAGTTTCATAATTACGTAATTTTATTCCATTTGTAAAATTTTCATGTCTTCGTTTTCGTGCTGATTTTGTAACCTAACCTAGCCTAACCTAGCCTAGCCTAGCCTAGCCTAACCTAGCCTAACCTAGCCTAGCCTAGCCTAGCCTAGCCTAACCTAGCCTAGCCTAACCTAACCTAACTAACCTAACCTAGCCTAGCCTAGCCTAACCTAGCCTAACCTAACCTAACCACCTATATCTTTGTGTATTAGAGTCTTAAGCATTCCAAATTGGTTTTGTTGTAGCATTTGTTCAGTGTAATCGTTAGACAGTCATCCTGCGCCGCATTTAGGCCATTTCTGAATCTAGTTGTAATCAGTTATTTTAGTTTCATAATTACGTAATTTTATTCCATTTGTAAAATTTTCATGTCTTCGTTTTCGTGCTGATTTTGTAACCTAACCTAACCTAGCCTAACCTAACCTAGCCTAGCCTAGCCTAGCCTAGCCTAGCCTAGCCTAGCCTAGCCTAACCTAACCTAGCCTAGCCTAGCCTAACCTAACCTAGCCTAACCTAGCCTAGCCTAGCCTAGCCTAACCTAACCTAACCTAACCTAACCTAGCCTAGCCTAACCTAGCCTAGCCTAGCCTAACCTAGCCTAGCCTAACCTAGCCTAACCTAGCCTAACCTAACCTAGCCTAGCCTAGCCTAGCCTAACCTAACCTAACCACCTATATCTTTGTGTATTAGAGTCTTAAGCATTCCAAATTGGTTTTGTTGTAGCATTTGTTCAGTGTAATCGTTAGACAGTCATCCTGCGCCGCATTTAGGCCATTTCTAGTCTAGTTGTAATCAGTTATTTTAGTTTCATAATTACGTAATTTTATTCCATTTGTAAAATTTTCATGTCTTCGTTTTCGTACAGCGGTGAGACAAGAGGACGTTCCTCTGGTACGAAATGGAGTAGTACTGGGAGGGCAGGAGTCGGCCAAATTGCTGGCGGATACGTTCTATCCAGAGGATAATCCCGCCAACGACGACGTGGAACACAAGCAAGTAAGAGAAATTGCAGATACAATAAATGAGGGGCTGCGTGATGACTCATGCAACCCACCATTCACCAAGAGCGAACTGCTGTGGGCCGCGTCGTCGTTCAATCAAAAGGCGCCTGGAATGGACGGCCTTACCTCCGACATCTGCTGTACGGCAATCACACTGGACCCTGACCTGTTCCTCGCACTTATGAACAAGTGCCTAAGTCTTTCTTACTTCCTGCAAGGTGGAAGGAAGCTGTGGTAGTAGTCATACGGAAGCCGGGAAAGGACACATACGCGGACCCTAAGTCCTACAGACCCATAGGTCTCTTGCCGGTACTGGGTAAGATCTGCGAAAAGATGGTTGTCCAGAGAATCAGGTGGCACATAGTGCCCCAGATCAGTGACAGCCAGTACGGCTTCATGCCGCAACGTAGTACCGAAGACTCCCTCTGTGCCATGATGGGACACCTAAATGATCGGCTTCGTGAGAAAAAGCTCATTGTTTTGGTGTCGCTGGACATAGAGGGAGCATTCGATAATGCGTGGTGGCCCGCGATCAGACTCAGACTGGCGGAGACCGGATGCCCGGTGGACCTGAGGCGCCTAATTGACAGCTATCTTAGCGATCGATCAGTGCGCGTCGGGTTCGCCGGTGCGGAATGGGTCAAGCGTACGACAAAGGGGTGCGTGCAAGGATCCATTGGGGGTCCTACGCTGTGGAACCTGCTGCTTAATCCTCTCCTGGAAGAATTGGGGCGGAGGGGGGTATACTGTCAGGCCTTTGCTGATGACGTGGTTTTGATTATCTCGGGGGACAATGCACTAGAAGTGCAACGGAGAGCCGAACCGGTACTCGATTATGTTCGGGGGTGGGGGTCAAAATAAGCTAAACTTCGCAGCACACAAAACTAAGGCTATGGTAGTGACGAGGAAGCTGAAGTTTGACTCACCACTCCTGACCATGGGCGGTGTGAGGATCGAGCTCTCCAAGAACATCAAGATACTCGGCCTCACAGTGGACGACGGACTCACGTTCAACGCGCACATTGCAAATGTGTGTCCGGAAAGAGCGCAGAATCTGTACGTCCAACTGTCGAGAACCGCTAAGTCAATGGGGATTGAACCCCGAGGTGGTTAGAACCATTTATACGGCGGTGGTGGAGCCGACGATCATGTACGCTGCGGGCGCATGGGCGTCAGCGACACTAAAGTCTGCCAGAAAGCAGCTGGACTCCGTGCAGAGAGGTTTGTCAGAAGATTGTGAAATCGTATAGGACCGTCTCCTGCATTCAGCCCTGCTGCTAGCCGGATTGCTTCCCCTGGATATAAGGATCAGGGGAAGCAGCCTCTCTTTACCAAGTAAAGAGGCATATCGCAACAGTGGTAGGGGACAGGGATATGGAGACTAGGACTCCTACGCCGAGATGCCACATCCTGCCGAAAGGCTGGAGCTGGACTTCACCTGCATGGGGGACGGTGTGGATTTGCCTACGCAAGACGAGGCTACCGTCGAATTTACACCGACGGTAGTAAAATCGAGGGGAAAGTCAGACGGCACTATCCATTTGGATAGGCGCGGCCGAGAAAGAATACCGAAAACTCAAGCTGGGTGATTACTGCACCGTCTACCAGGCGGAATTGCTGGCAATCAGTGAAGCGACTGAGTGGGCACTACGGCACTCTGCACGGAACTTCAGGGTCTATTGCGACTCCAGGTCCGCCCTCCAAACGGTTATTAACCCGGATTCCTGCATCCCCTCGCGGTGAAAGCACGACAAAACATCTGTACATTGCGGGGACGTGGGAAGAACATCTCCTAACATGGGTGAAAGCCCACGCAGGTTTGGAGGGGAATGAGAGGGCGGACGAACTTGCAAAGGAGGCCGCAATTAAGACCAAGAGGACCCCCGACTACGATCGATGCCCTGTCTCGTTCGTCAAGCGACAAATCCGTTTGGAGTCGGTTGATGAATGGAACAGGAGGTATCGAGAGGGTGACGGCTTCCGTCACCAAAGCCTTCTTCCCGGACGCGTCAGAAGCCTTCAGCGTAATTAAAACCTGGAGATGGACGCTCTGTCTGTGCAGGTGTTCACGGGCCCACGGCGGTTTCTCCGAATACTTGAACCGCTTCAGGTGTAAAGAGAGCCCGTCGTGTGTCTGTGACGACACCATCAAGGAGGATATCTTGCACCTTATAACGGAGTGTCCTGTCAACGCAGGGGAGAGGCTCAATGTTGAGAGCTACACAGGTTTAAAAGTAACAATAAATAACTTGCCAGTCCTTATCAGTAGCAGAGATTTTAGCCAGAAATTCCTGCATTTCTGCAAGCGTGTGGCGATGAAAGCTATACGACAAAATAAAACAAAATGAATGTATGAGGATGTTAGTATGTGTGTGAATATTTAGTTATATATACTACATAGTAACTAAATTTAGAACTATATATATATTAAGTTTGACTAAGAAGAAATATATATAAGAATAGAATACGATGTATACAGAGATAAGACTCGACTAAAAATAGTGTAAGTGGATAATGTTAGAAAAGAACAAAAAGTCCCTGAGTTATCATGTCAGGGGTAATACATGCAAGGGCCCCAGAAATGAGGGTCTAATAAAAACCTAACCTAACCTAACCTAACCTAGCCTAGCCTAACCTAACCTAACCTAACCTAACCTAGCCTAGCCTAACCTAACCTAGCCTAACCTAACCTAGCCTAACCTAACCTAACCTAACCTAGCCTAACCTAGCCTAACCTAGCCTAGCCTAACCTAGCCTAGCCTAACCTAGCCTAGCCTAACCTAACCTAACCACCTATATCTTTGTGTATTAGAGTCTTAAGCATTCCAAATTGGTTTTGTTGTAGCATTTGTTCAGTGTAATCGTTAGACAGTCATCCTGCACCGCATTTAGGCCATTTCTAGTCTAGTTGTAATCAGTTATTTTTAGTTTCATAATTACGTAATTTTATTCCATTTGTAAAATTTTCATGTCTTCGTTTTCGTGCTGATTTTGTAACCTAACCTAACCTAGCCTAACCTAACCTAACCACCTATATCTTTGTGTATTAGAGTCTTAAGCATTCAAATTGGTTTTGTTGTAGCATTTGTTCAGTGTAATCGTTAGACAGTCATCCTGCACCGCATTTAGGCCATTTCTAGTCTAGTTGTAATCAGTTATTTTTAGTTTCATAATTACGTAATTTTATTCCATTTGTAAAATTTTCATGTCTTCGTTTTTCGTGCTGATTTTGTAACCTAACCTAACCACCTATATCTTTGTGTATTAGAGTCTTAAGCATTCCAAATTGGTTTTGTTGTAGCATTTGTTCAGTGTAATCGTTAGACAGTCATCCTGCACCGCATTTAGGCCATTTCTAGTCTAGTTGTAATCAGTTATTTTTAGTTTCATAATTACGTAATTTTAAATTTTCTTAAGACTTTTTGTTTATTAATATTAGTGTTTAATTATAGTTTTAAAGTGCAGTGAGGACACAAAAATAGTTTGTATTATAAAACTTTTTATATTAGGGGCCGCTCTCCCCGCAAATTAATGCTTTTAATTGATAACGATGTCGAGTAAGACGACAGCAGCGGATAACCTCTCCCCATACCGGCGGGGTGGAGAAGTCAGCGATGTAGACACGTTCTTAAGCGTTGTCTACAAACTAACCAGTGCATTAACAAAGCCGTGACTGAGGGTAAATCAGTCACGGCAGCCAACAAGCGGCTCATTACTTTGGCTGCGACGGAGATTCGTCGATGCGGCCACAAGTTGGCTAGCATCACTCCTGATGCAGAAACCACACCTGCGCTCACACCCATCGACAGCGATTTAAAGGCGGACATCGTGGCCTGTGTACGCGACGAAATGGCCAAATTCAAAGGGCAGATTACAGCGCAGCTCCAGCAGACACGGACCACGTCGTACGCTCAGGCAGCAATGACCGGCCGCACTCCAGCGACTCAGGGCGGTGGCGCCACAGCTTCGGCCACGCCTTCTCCACCACCTGCGACCAAGCCAGCTATCATAGTCAGCACGGTGGCGGAGACTAAGACCAGGCAAGAAGTGATACAAGCTTTTAAGAAGAGTATTACGTACCGTGAATCATCATACGCACCGGCACGCATTCAAGCTGTGTCGAATAATAAATTGCGGATCGAATTTGATACTACAACCCAGAGGGATGATACGTTACAGCGGTTAAAAGAGCGTTCAGAAATTAAGGCTGAACCTGTCCGCAGACTTAGGCCTATGGTCATATTGAAAGGCGTCTCAAAGACACTCCTGCTGAAGATCTCGTCGCCATCATCAAGGTTCAAAACGCTGAACTCGGCGAGATAATCGGCAGCGAACCTGATAATTTAAAATTACGCTTCAAGCGAAATAATAAGAATCAGAACTTATATAATGCAGTTCTGTTAGCGGAACCGAAGGTGTATGGGAAAATGGTGGATATGGCAAGGATTGCCGTAGACCACCAGAAGATCCACGTTGCCAGCTTCTCTCCATTCCTCCAGTGCCATAAATGCCTGCAATTCGGGCATATGCGTTCCCCACTGTACAGCGGCCGTGAGCCCTTGCTCCCATTGTGCTAGCAGCGAACATCAAGTCGCTGAGTGCCCAAGTAAAGACACCCAAATACAGCGAAATGTTTCAATTGTGTTGCGCATAATGAAAATTCAAAACAAAATGATATAAATCATACCGCGAACTCAATGTCCTGCCCACGCTTGCGAGCCATGAGAGAGAGAGTCGACAACAGAGTAGACTACGGGCGTAGCTCCTCTCTCACGGTCAGCGACGATTGGAGCTGTTTTCTATTTCTTTAATTCTTAATTTATTACCATTTTAATATACTGTCATATACTATTTTTATATTTACATGTCATATTATTCACCAATCATTAAATTGCCTCAATAGATTAATCATGTTAAATTTGTGTCATGCACGTGCCGCCGCCCTTCCGGGATGCGAACGGTGCACCGTATCTAACGGCTAGCACCGCTGAGCATGCGGGAGCGGCCACGGCACCGTTTAAATTTTTATTGTATACATTTTACTTTCACAACTGACGGCGCGCTGCGTCGCCCCCGCCCCGCCCCGCTCCCCGCGCATTCTGCGAAGGGACCGGGGCTCAAGCGGTGTCTATTGTTAGACGCGGCGACGCGGTTCAATTGTTTATGTTATCGTAGTAATAATTTCTTTCTTTTTTTTGTAATTACTTTTCAAAATCCTTATGATAGGTCTAGCTCTAAGAAATTAGTACTAATATAGAATAGATACTTGTATACAAAAGAATTGTTGTTGGTCTTTTTGCTGTGTATAATGTTGTCATATATTTATGTTTATTTTCTTTTTACAATCTTGCTATTTTTCTTTTATTAAATTATATTAGGCCAGCTTTGCAAGCATTCAATTAATTAATCACGTCAAATTTGTGTCTAATTACGTACCGCCGCCCTTCCGGGATGCGAACGGTGCATCGTATCTCATGGCGAGCACCGCTGAGCATGCAGGATCGGCCACGGCACCGTTTAAATTTTTATTGTATACATTTTACTTTCACAACTGACGGCGCGCTGCGTCGCCCCGCCCGCCCGCTCCCCGCGCCCGCCGCGAAGGGACCGGGGCCTCAAGCGGTGTCTATTTTAGATGCGGCGACGCGGTTCAATTGTTTATGTTATCGTATTTATTATTTCTTTCTCTTTATTTGAAATTCCTTTACAAATTCTAAGATAGGTCTAGCTTTAAGAAATTATCACTAATTTAGAATAGATACTTGTATATAGATAAATAATTGTTGTTTTGCATTATATAAATTATGTCAAACTAGTGTTTAAGCATATGGCACATGCCGCCGACATTCCCGGGCTGCGAACGATGTCCGTATTCAACTGCGAGCATCGCCGCTCGGGAGTGGCCGTGGCATCGTTTAAGTGTTCATCGCTTCTTACAAATTATTTTAAATCTTGTTCCCACAACCGATAGCGCGCTGCGTCGCCCCGCCCGCCCGCTCCCGCGCATTCTGCGAAGGGACCGGGGCCTCAAGCGGTGTCTATTTTCAGATGCGGCGACGCGGTTCAATTGTTTAAATTAACGCATTTATTATTTCTGTAGTTCTTTCTCATAATCCTAAAATAGTTCTAGCTTTAAGAAATTAGCATTAATATAGAAGAGATACCTGTATATAAAATGATTGTCCTTTGCTCTATATAACGCTGTCATATACTCATGTTTATCGTTGCGATCATGCTATTTTTCATTTATTAATTTGTATTATGCCAGCTCTGTAAATACCGCAATTAATTAATTATGTTAAATTTGTGTTTAAGCATATGCCGACGCCCTTCCCGGATTGCGAACGGTGCATCGTATCTAACGGCGAGCACCGCTGAGCAGGCGGGAGTGGTCTCGGCACAGTTCGAGCTATTTGTCGATTCTTTATAATTATTTAATTTCTTTTTCCCACAAACCGACAGCGCACCGCGCCCCCCGCGCCGCGCTTCGCTCCCCGAGCGTGCGCCGGCGGCGGAAAGCAATGTATTGACACGCCGGTTCTATTTTTACCCACGGTTAAGCGCTTGCATGTGTGCGTTTAATTTTTTGTATAAGGAGTATTGTTTTATATTATTCGTTAAGCGTACGCATCTTTCATGCAAAATTATTCATTTTATGTAAAATTATAGTGTAAGAATAGGTTAAAACATTTGATTTAATATTTGTAAATGTAATTAATATTTAAGATAGTAAACTTTCTGTGTTAGTAATAAGTACATTTAGTCGAGCGTCTCGAGACTCGAGCCTCCGGGAAATGCGGCTTCAATAGAAGTCGTATTCCTCAGTTTAGCGATAAATCATTTTCTTTATTCGGGACACACTTATATATATATACTAGATTATTCAATAATTAATTCTTAACTGTACAGTACCTCTGTATGGTTTAAGGGCAGGAGACTAGGTAGTACAACCTGTATCCATTAGCAGTTGTACACCCTACGTCTCCACGAATCAATAGTTAATATTTTATTTTTACGTAATTACTGCAAAGCCAACTTTTATTATACATGTATAAAAATAAGTCAATAAACGGCCCCCGGGGAAAGTAAAATCCTCGGTGGAATATATGGGGATATGTAACCTAGGCAGAAACGTATCAAATAGCGTTCTGCCAGAAAACATACTCCCCAAGCAAGCGAAACAAATAGTTAATATCACATATAAACATATTATCCAATAAGAATTAAAATGCTTCAATATGATTAAACATAAGATTAAAAAAAAAAACCTAACCTAACCTAACCTAACCTAACCTAACCTAACCTAACCTAACCTAACCTAACCTAACCTAACCTAACCTAACCTAACCTAACCTAACCTAACCTAACCGCCTATATCTTCGCGTTATTCAGTCCATAGTTTGTCCAAACTGTTTTTTCTTGTAGTATCTGTTTAGTCTAATCATTAGACACCGTTATCGTGCCGCATTCAGGCCATCTCTAGTTTTAATCACTTACCTTTAGTTTTATACTTTCGTAATTTTAATAGAATTCTAAAATTTTTGTTTCTTCCGTTTTCGTGCTGTTTTGCTCTCGGCCGGTCAGTCCCGGTCCACAACCATCGAATCAGGCGAAACCTGCAAGAAAAACACACAGAATTAGCGAAAATCGACTTTTTCTTCGAAACCGAGGGTATAGTGGTGAGGCCCTGTTTTATAGAATTCGCCTATATCTTCGCGTTATTCAGTCCATAGTTTGTCCAAACTGTTTTTCTTGTAGTATCTGTTTAGTCTAATCATTAGACACCGTTATCGTGCCGCATTCAGGCCATCTCTAGTTTTAATCACTTACCTTTAGTTTTATACTTTCGTAATTTTAATAGAATTCTAAAATTTTTGTTTCTTCCGTTTTCGTGCTGTTTTTGCTCTCGGCCGGTCAGTCCCGGTCCACAACCATCGAATCAGGCGAAACCTGCAAGAAAAACACACAGAATTAGCGAAAAATCGCCCGCCACCCTCCCCGCCGCCTCCGGTACCTTGATTCGCGTGACCTTGAGAATCTTTTGCACCACAACTTTTTGAATGGCACCCGTAGTCGCTGAAACTCCATTACCCGCGTCTGCAGAAGACATAAACAGTAGGGAAACATACCTCGAAACCGTCCAGAAGCTCATATCCTGCATCACAACCGCTGTGACTGAGGGAAAGAGTGTTACCGCAGCTAACAAGCGCCTTATCTGCTCCGCGGCGGAGGAAATCCGTAGGGCAACGAGTGTTGGAAACGACACTCTCTTCGGCCTCACCAGCCCCCTCTCCGCCTGCCACCACCGAAGGATTGAAGAAGGAAATTGTCGCTTGCGTCAGAGAGGAGTTCAAGCGGCAGACAACTACCGCTGCTGACCCTTCCTTCTCAAACCCGCCCATCGTATGCACAAGCCGTAGCACCCGAGCCCCAGAAACCAGCCCCGACGACCAAACAAACACCCCAAACTGCTTCCAAACCTGCAATTATTGTCTCGGCGAAAACCGAAGTAAAGACGAAACAGGATATTATCGAGGCCTGGAGGCGCAATATTAGTTTTAAAAATTCCGGCTTTGCCCCTAGCAGAGTTCAAGCCGTATCAAACAACAAATTGAGAATCGAGTTTGATAACATAGAACAAAGGAACGATACCCTCACTCGCATCAATAACACCCAGACAATTCACGCCGAACCCGCTCGCAGGTTGCTACCTATGCTCATTCTCAAGGGAGTCTCCAAAGACGTTCCCTCTGAAGATCTGGTGAGCATAATCAGCAGACAGAACCCGGAACTCACCAACGCAATCAACAAAGAGGAGGACTTGCGGTTCCGTTTCCGGCGCTCAATCGAAACCCCAACCTATATAACGCCATCCTACTTGCACAGCCCACTGTCTGGCGCAGGTGCATGAGCCTGGGCAGAATCAGTGTAGATCACCAACGCATACACGTAGAGGAGTTCACCCCTTCCTGCAGTGTTACAAGTGCCTTAGATTCGGCCACACAAAACAAGTGTTCTTCCACCGAACAACACTGTGCACACTGCAGTGAGTCCACCCACACGACAGCTGACTGCCCTAAGGCTGTAATCAAGTGCATCAACTGTGTTAAACATAACATCCGATACAAATCATCCATCACCACCACACACAGCGCCACGTCACATAACTGCCCACAATTGCTCTCCATGAAACAAAGAATCATTGACAGAATAGATTATGGCACCGAATAACTCCATAAAACTCCTACAGTGCAATGTGGACAAATCTAAAACAGTTGGCACGAATTTCTAGTCTCCTTCACCAGCGAACGCTATCATTTTGCTCTAATATCCGAACCTTACGTAGGCGCAAACAACGAGGTTAAAACATCCCGGAATCAACATCTACCAATTCTCCGACGGCGCGCGTGTCAAGGCCTGCATACTGGCTAAGACAGGTGTCGGCTCTGTCCTTGGCCTATCGCAATACTCTTCAGCTAACCTGTCGGTCATACAACTAACGACAGGAAGTAAGAAGACGTACATAGCTTCAACGTACATCGAACCCGATGTCGATGCCAACAACACCATGGAGCGTCTGGACGTTTTTCTTAAAGCTATAGGAGGGGCGAGAGTAATTGTGGGAGGCGACTTTAATGGATGGCACCCATCTTGGGGGAGTGCAAAGGCGAACCCCAGAGGCTCAACACTAGTTGAACTGGCGTACAGCAACGACTTATACGTTTGTAACTCAGGAGACACTCCAACTTTTGAAACCATCACTCACGGCCGCAATAGATCGTCCATCATCGATCTCACTCTTGCATCCAGCGACCTTTTCAACACCATTTCTGGATGGCACGTAAATCTTGACACATGCCCCACCTCCCAACACAACGCCATTGAATTTTCACTCAACACCAATGAAAGCACAAATAAACATGCAGAAAACACTTCCACTTTCCTATACAACTCAGAACAAGCCAATTGGACAATATTTAGAAACACCGTCCACACGCTTATGGCCAACACAGACATCCTTGACAGGAGCGTTGAAAGCTTAAGCCCAGAGGGACTTGAGTCGCTCCTTGGGGAAGTCACCGACATCATACACCGGGCCTGTGGGGCATCGATGCGAGTAAAGGCAAAGGGAATAGACACAAGCCGCCTTGGTGGAACAGCCGTCTTGAGGACCTTAAAAAGGAGGTAATCAACGTACATCGCAGATTACGCACGGCTAAGAGACAGAACTTACCATTGGATGACCTCATAGAGCAACAGCAGACCAAAAAAGCCCTGTACGCCAGTGCCCTACGTGCGGAGTCGACGAGAAGCTTCCGCAGCTTCTGTGAATTACAAACGAAGGAAAATGTATGGTCTCTCACCAACAGACTTTTAAAGGAATCCGCCCCTAGTCGACCACCAGCTACCCTTAAGGTTGGAAATACATTCACCACCTGTGCAAAAGAGACGGCGGAGGCTCTCTTAGAGCATTTCTACCCTAATGACAATCCAGACACCATAGCACGACATCACCAACTTCGCGCTTGCTATGATGCTCCCGTAGACACTGGAAACGACTTACCATTCACTGAGGAGGAGGTCATGGAGTGTCTGCAATACATGAACCACAAAAAGGCCCCAGGGCTCGATCATATTACAGCCGACATATGCCAACAATTCGCATCCGCTTACCCCCGTTTAATCACCAACATCATGAACCGCTGCCTTACCCTTCAACACTTCCCCGATCAGTGGAAACCGCATATGTAAAATCATCCCGAAACCCGGCAAAGCCGACTAGACATCTCTCACCTCATTCCGACCCATTGGACTCATCCCCGTCCTTGGAAAGCTCCTCGAAAAACTCATCACCAAACGAATCATGCACTGGGCATCCGTCACAGGACAGTGCAATCGACGACAATTCGGCTTCAAGGAGCAAACCGGCACGGTCGACGCCATTAACACTCTAATAGACAATATACAGAAAGCTAAACAAGAGAAATTACAAGTTGCCGCCGTCTCGCTCGACATCAGGGCGGCTTTTGATAACGCCTGGTGGCCGGTCCTCATTCATCGCCTCAGAGACATACGATGCCCAAAAAAATATCTACGGCCTCATCAAGAGCTACCTCCGAGACAGGCATGTCGTTCTGGACCACGGAGGAGTTCGCGTCTCCAGAGCCACATCCAAAGGCTGCGTTCAGGGCTCGGTGTGTGGGCCTGCATTGTGGAACATCATACTTGATGAACTATTGGAGATCCTTCTACCACCTGGATGCCACATACAGGCCTATGCAGATGATGTGGTACTAGTGGTCACCGCCGAAAATGTCAATCGGCTGGAGGAGCTCACGGACACGATTCTCCAGCAGATACTGGATTGGGGCAAAAGCGTCAAGCTCGAATTCGGGGCCTCCAAAACACAACTGATTGCCTTCACCCCCAAGGCCAGAAATCTTAGGGTTGAGATGGACGGTCAAATCTTAAGAACCTGTAAAGAGATCAAGCTCCTCGGTATAATTCTGGACGAGAAGCTTCTTTTTGGCCGCCACGTACAGCACGTTCTGGGAAAAGCGTCGCGAATATTCAATAAGCTGTGCTTGTACTCCCGACCAACCTGGGGTGCTCATCCCGAGAACGTGCGTACCATCTATCTCCGAGTCATCGAGCCAATCGTCACCTACGCTGCCGGGGTGTGGGGACACATAGTAAACAAGCGCTACATCATAAAATCTTTGATGAGCATGCAGCGTGGTTTTGCCATAAAAGCCATCAGAGGATTCCGCACCATCTCAACCACCGCTGCTCTAGCTCTCGCACAATTCACCCCTCTAGACCTAAAATCCGAGAAGTACACCAAATCGGAAAAGTCAGGCTCACTGGGAAAACCGAATTCCTCCCCAGTGACATCTCCTACGAGAAACCTGTCCCCGTCAAAGACCTCCTACATCCCGCTAGAAGGCTGACTATCAAGCCCATACCCTCCTCTGAACACCGAACCAACTCCAAAACGACGGACAGTACTCTGGTCACTCGCGTATTCACTGACGGAAGTAAGCAGGATGACGGATCAGTTGGAGCCGCATTCGTGCTTTACAGACCCGGAGACACCGAAACATCTGTAACAAAAAAGTACAAATTACACAGTAGCTGCACAGTCTTCCAGGCAGAGCTGTACGCCATCTGGAAAGCCTGCCAGTGGATTGTAAGCGGAAATCATCCCAACACATACATCTTCACCGATTCTCTCTCATCAATATACGCGATAAATAACAGAAGCAACACACACCCTATCATAGTGAACATACATAAACTCATACAATCTAACCACATTACACACAACATTTACATAGACTGGGTAAAGGGACACTCGGGTGTCATAGGAAACGAAGAAGCCGATGTGGCTGCCAACAGCGGCGCACGCATGCACAAGGCCCCTGACTACTCGCAGTTCCCAATATCCTACGTCAAACACAAGCTCCGCACAGAACACCATGCCATCTGGCAAGCCAGATGAAAGCTCCCCACCAAGTCACACACAAAACACTACTCCCAAAATTGAACGACATCAAAGAACTCAGCAAATGTACACAAATCACCTTTCAGCTTACACAAATACTTACAGGCCACGGATTTAACAAGAAATACTTACATCGTTTTAAAATAGCACCAGATGACACCTGTCCCTGCGACGGCACTTCCAGCCAATCCGTAGAACACCTACTTAAGCACTGCCAAGCGTTCGCTGCAAAAAGGCACAGTCACGAAGAAACGTGTCACGCAGTAGAGGTGTCACCATATAACTTACCTGAAATATTAAAAAAGAAATCTGCAATCAACTCTTTCACTTCATTCTGCCAAACAATCATCAACAACATCAAGAAAATAAATGAAAACAATTAGATTAAGTATATCACTAAATAGTAAATAAATAAACAAAATAATATAATATGGGGACATGTGACCTGGAAGGAAACGTATCAAATAGCGATCTGCCAGAAAACATACTCCCCAAATAAGCGAAACAAAATAACTATTAATACATATAAAACATATAATCTAATAAGTATAAAAAAAACGCCTAAGATGATAAAACATAAGTTAAAAAAAAAAAAACCTAACCTAACCTAACCTAACCTAACCTAGCCTAACCTAACCTAACCTAACCTAACCTAACCTAACCTAGCCTAACCTAGCCTAACCTAACCTAGCCTAACCTAGCCTGGCCTAGCCTGGCCTAGCCTAGCCTAACCTAGCCTAACCTAGCCTAGCCTGGCCTGGCCTAACCTAACCTAACCTAGCCTAGCCTGGCCTAACCTAACCTAACCTAGCCTAACCTAACCTAGCCTAACCTAACCTAACCTAACCTAGCCTGGCCTGGCCTAGCCTGGCCTAGCCTGGCCTGGCCACAACCTGGCCTGGCCTGGCCTGGCCTGGCCTAGCCTAGCCTGGCCTGGCCTGGCCTAACCTAACCTAGCCTGGCCTAACCTAACCTAGCCTAGCCTGGCCTAGCCTAGCCTAGCCTAGCCTAGCCTAACCTAGCCTAGCCTGGCCTAGCCTGGCCTAACCTAACCTAGCCTGGCCTGGCCTAGCCTGGCCTGGCCTAACCTAACCTAACCTAGCCTAACCTAGCCTAACCTAGCCTGGCCTAACCTAACCTAGCCTGGCCTGGCCTGGCCTAACCTAGCCTAACCTAGCCTAACCTAGCCTGGCCTAACCTAACCTAACCTAACCTAGCCTGGCCTAGCCTGGCCTAACCTAGCCTGGCCTAGCCTGGCCTAGCCTGGCCTAGCCTGGCCTGGCCTGGCCTAGCCTAGCCTAACCTAACCTTAACCTAACCTAACCTAACCTAACCTTAACCTAACCTAACTCTAACCTAACCTAACCTTAACCTAACCTAACCTAGCCTAGCCTAGCCTAGCCTGGCCTGGCCTGGCCTGGCCTGGCCTGGCCTAACCTAACCTAGCCTGGCCTAACCTAACCTTAACCTAACCTAACTCTAACCTAACCTAGCCTAACCTAACCTAACCCAACCTAACCTAACCTAGCCTGGCCTAGCCTGGCCTAACCTAGCCTGGCCTGGCCTAACCTAACCTTAACCTAACCTAACCCAACCTAACCTAACCCAACCTAACCTAACCTAACCTTAACCTAACCTAACTCCAACCTAACCTAACCTAGCCTGGCCTGGCCTAACCTAGCCTAGCCTAGCCTAACCTAACCTAGCCTAACCTAACCTAGCCTAGCCTGGCCTGGCCTGGCCTGGCCTAACCTAACCTAGCCTGGCCTGGCCTGGCCTTAACCTAACCTAACTCTAACCTAACCTAGCCTAACCTAACCTAACCCAACCTAACCCAACCTAACCTAACCTAGCCTGGCCTGGCCTGGCCTAACCTAGCCTGGCCTGGCCTAACCTAACCTTAACCTAACCTAACCCAACCTAACCTAACCTAACCTAACCTAACCTAACCTAACCTAACCTTAACCTAACCTAACCTAACCTAGCCTGGCCTGGCCTAACCTAGCCTAGCCTAGCCTAACCTAGCCTAACCTAGCCTAGCCTAGCCTGGCCTGGCCTGGCCTGGCCTAACCTAACCTAGCCTAGCCTGGCCTGGCCTGGCCTGGCCTAGCCTAGCCTGGCCTAGCCTGGCCTAACCTAGCCTAGCCTGGCCTAACCTAGCCTGGCCTGGCCTAACCTAGCCTGGCCTAACCTAACCTAGCCTGGCCTGGCCTAGCCTGGCCTAACCTAACCTAACCTAGCCTGGCCTAACCTAGCCTAACCTAGCCTGGCCTAACCTAGCCTAACCTAGCCTAGCCTGGCCTAACCTAGCCTAACCTAGCCTGGCCTAACCTAACCTAGCCTGGCCTGGCCTAACCTAACCTAGCCTGGCCTAGCCTGGCCTAACCTAGCCTAGCCTAACCTAACCTAACCTAGCCTAACCTAACCTAGCCTGGCCTGGCCTAACCTAGCCTGGCCTGGCCTGGCCTGGCCTGGCCTAGCCTAGCCTGGCCTAGCCTAGCCTGGCCTAACCTAGCCTAACCTAACCTAACCTAACCTAGCCTAACCTAGCCTAACCTAACCTAACCTAGCCTGGCCTAGCCTGGCCTAGCCTGGCCTAACCTAGCCTAACCTAACCTAGCCTGGCCTGGCCTGGCCTAACCTAACCTAACCTAACCCAACCTAACCCAACCTAACCTAACCTAACCTAGCCTGGCCTAGCCTAGCCTAACCTAGCCTAACCTAGCCTGGCCTAACCTAGCCTGGCCTAACCTAGCCTAGCCTAACCTAACCTAACCTAGCCTAACCTAACCTAACCTTAACCTAACCTAACCTAGCCTAGCCTGGCCTAACCTAACCTAACCTAACCTAGCCTAACCTAGCCTAACCTAACCTAACCCAACCTAACCTAACCTAGCCTGGCCTAACCTAACCTAACCTAACCTAGCCTAACCTAGCCTAGCCTAACCTAGCCTGGCCTAACCTAACCTAACCTAGCCTAGCCTAGCCTAGCCTGGCCTGGCCTAACCTAGCCTAACCTAACCTAGCCTAGCCTAGCCTAGCCTAGCCTAGCCTAGCCTGGCCTAGCCTAGCCTGGCCTGGCCTGGCCTAACCTAACCTAGCCTAGCCTGGCCTAACCTAACCTAACCTAGCCTGGCCTGGCCTAGCCTGGCCTGGCCTGGCCTAACCTAACCTAACCTAACCTAGCCTAACCTAGCCTGGCCTGGCCTAACCTAGCCTAGCCTAGCCTGGCCTAACCTAGCCTAACCTAGCCTAACCTAGCCTAACCTAGCCTAACCTAACCTAGCCTAACCTAGCCTAACCTAACCTAACCTAGCCTGGCCTGGCCTAGCCTGGCCTAACCTAGCCTAACCTAACCTAGCCTAACCTAACCTAACCTAACCCAACCTAACCTAACCTAACCTAGCCTGGCCTAACCTAACCTAACTCTAACCTAACCTAACCCAACCTAACCTAACCTTAACCTAACCTAACCTAACCTAACCCAACCTAACCTAACCTAGCCTGGCCTGGCCTGGCCTAACCTAACCTAACCTAGCCTGGCCTAACCTAGCCTGGCCTAACCTAACCTAGCCTAACCTAACCTTAACCTAACCTAACCTAGCCTAACCTAGCCTAACCTAACCTAGCCTAACCTAACCTAGCCTGGCCTAACCTAGCCTAACCTAGCCTGGCCTAGCCTGGCCTAGCCTGGCCTAACCTAGCCTAACCTAGCCTAGCCTAGCCTGGCCTAGCCTGGCCTAACCTAGCCTAGCCTAGCCTGGCCTAACCTAGCCTAACCTAGCCTGGCCTAGCCTGGCCTAGCCTGGCCTGGCCTAACCTAGCCTAGCCTAGCCTAGCCTAGCCTGGCCTAGCCTGGCCTAACCTAACCTAGCCTAACCTAACCTAGCCTAACCTAGCCTGGCCTGGCCTGGCCTAACCTAGCCTAGCCTGGCCTGGCCTAACCTAACCTAGCCTAACCTAGCCTGGCCTGGCCTAGCCTAGCCTGGCCTGCCTCCATAAGGCCAAGCTGAACTTGAACAACTCTAGAAACCTGAGGACAGACATAAAAATGGAAGTCACTCAGGCTATAGAGAGGCTCTATCAGCTGGTCAAGGAGGCAGAGAAAGATAGGAGTACAGGGACAGAGATAATAGATAAGGAGAAGAAGGCGATAGAACCGGAACAGGGACACGAGACAAGAAAAGAAGAAGTAGAAAGCACATTTTTAAGAAAGTTAGAGGAACACGGAAAGCTTCTAGAAGAAAACAAAAAGGAAATGGAAAAACTAACGGAAGAGTTAAAAGACAAGAAATTAGGAAGAAAAAGATCGTACGCAAGTGTGGCAGCCAAACCACAGACGAGATCACTTCCAGAGAATACGGCAGTACACTCTGTGGTGATCACCTCCAACGATGAAAAGGAAACGGGAGACCAGGTGATGGATAAAATAAGAAAGGTGGTTAATGCCAAAGAAGAGGGATTAAAGATAGACAAAATTAGGAAAGCAAGAGATAGAAAAGTAATATTGGGTTGCAATGCTCAAGACGAAATTAAGAAAATAAAAGAAAAATACAAAAGGCAGGAACAAGCAAAGTCGAGGAAATCAAAAATAAAGATCCATTAATCATATTACGTGACGTGATGCAATACAACAGTGATGAGGAAATTATAAGAGCGTTAAAGGTGCAAAACAGGCATCTCTTGAAAGATATAGGAAAAGACAATGACAGGATGGAAGTCAAATACAGGAAGAGGACTAGGAATCCGCTCACATCGCACGTAGTCTTGAGGGTTTCTCCGCCGATATGGACCAGTCTTACTCAAGTGGGTATTGTACATGTAGATCTCCAGAGAGTAAGAGTGGAGGATCAATCACCGCTCATACAGTGCTCACGATGCCTGGGGTATGGACACAGCAAGCGGGTATGCACGGAGACGACAGATGTGTGCAGTCACTGCGGAGGTCCACACCTCAGAGCAGAGTGCACTGAAATGCTCTCTGGAGAGATACCATCGTGTTGTAACTGCTCGAAGGCAGGACTGGACAGGAGAAACCACAATGCATTCAGTTCGGACTGCCCTGTCAGAAGGAAATGGGAGACACTAGCGAGGTCCACCATAGCCTACTGCTAAGGGCGTCCCTACTGTACACAGCGATCGTGGCCACCAATATCGCGTCATCCAAGTCAACATGCAGAGGAGCGAAACTGCGACAGCAGAGCTCATGACCGAGGCGGTCACTCGCAAGTTGACCTTGGCAATAGTGCAAGAGCCTTATGTCGGGAGGATAGGGAGATGAAACAATATCGAGGAGTACGGACAATACAATGCGCGAGGAGCCCTAACTCCGAGCGGGTTATCAAAGCCGCCATTGTAGTGTTCGATGGAGCTATCCAGATCACCAGTGTCCCGACTTGACAACTGAGAATATCGCAGTTGCCAAGTTGAGGATTGGGGTCTGGGAGGTCGGGGTAGTCTCCGTATACCTTGAGGGTGATAAGCCTATCGCCCCTATCTTAACGACATCACGGCCGCGGTAGTAGGTATGGGCACCAGAGACGTGATATTGGGTGGGGATGTGAACGCATGGAACTCTTGGTGGGGAAGTCGAAAGACGGACAAGAGAGGAACAGAGGTGGCTTTAATGCTCGACGAGCTTGAGCTCCACCTACTCAACAGGGGAACCGAGCCCACTTTCGACACCATCAGGGGCGGCAGAAGATTTACCAGCTATGTGGACGTGACAGCTTGCTCGGCGACCCTTCTAGGGAGGATCGATGGCTGGCGCCTGGAAGATGGAGTGACAAACTCCGACCACAGGGCCATCCTATTTGAAATTAATATACACAACAATAGAACCATAGAATTAAAGAACACGACAAGAAAATACAATACCAGAAAAGCAAACTGGAGCGAGTTCCGTATGAACTCGCCCAATTTTGGCAAAACAACGAAATAAATATAACCAAAATAGAAGAAATTAAAAATACAGAAGATTTGGAACAAATAATAACAAAACTAACAAGCACCATACAGGAAACGTGTGAAAAAACACTTAAAAAAGTCAGCAGTAAGAAATTTATAGGATTGCCCTGGTGGACGGTGGAACTCACTAACCTCAAAAAGAGGTCCTGCGGAAAAGCGCAGAATCTCTTGCGCTGCACCGATCCGCCGAGAGTGGGTTGTCGAGCAGTACCTTGAGGCCAAGGAAAACTATTTCCTTGAAGTAAAGAAAGCGCAAACCGCCAGCTGGAAGGCCTTCTGCGGCCAGCAAGATAGGGAGTCGATGTGGGACGGTATATACCGGGTGATTAGACGTACAGCGGTGAGACAAGAGGACGTTCCTCTGGTACGAAATGGAGTAGTACTGGGAGGGCAGGAGTCGGCCAAATTGCTGGCGGATACGTTCTATCCAGAGGATAATCCCGCCAACGACGACGTGGAACACAAGCAAGTAAGAGAAATTGCAGATACAATAAATGAGGGGCTGCGTGATGACTCATGCAACCCACCATTCACCAAGAGCGAACTGCTGTGGGCCGCGTCGTCGTTCAATCCAAAAAAGGCGCCTGGAATGGACGGCCTTACCTCCGACATCTGCTGTACGGCAATCACACTGGACCCTGACCTGTTCCTCGCACTTATGAACAAGTGCCTAAGTCTTTCTTACTTCCCTGCAAGGTGGAAGGAAGCTGTGGTAGTAGTCATACGGAAGCCGGGAAAGGACACATACGCGGACCCTAAGTCCTACAGACCCATAGGTCTCTTGCCGGTACTAGGTAAGATCTGCGAAAAGATGGTTGTCCAGAGAATCAGGTGGCACATAGTGCCCCAGATCAGTGACAGCCAGTACGGCTTCATGCCGCAACGTAGTACCGAAGACTCCCTCTGTGCCATGATGGGACACCTAAATGATCGGCTTCGTGAGAAAAAGCTCATTGTTTTGGTGTCGCTGGACATAGAGGAGCATTCGATAATGCGTGGTGGCCCGCGATCAGACTCAGACTGGCGGAGACCGGATGCCCGGTGGACCTGAGGCGCCTAATTGACAGCTATCTTAGCGATCGATCAGTGCGCGTCGGGTTCGCCGGTGCGGAATGGGTCAAGCGTACGACAAAGGGGTGCGTGCAAGGATCCATTGGGGGTCCTACGCTGTGGAACCTGCTGCTTAATCCTCTCCTGGAAGAATTGGGGCGGAGGGGGGTATACTGTCAGGCCTTTGCTGATGACGTGGTTTTGATTATCTCGGGGGACAATGCACTAGAAGTGCAACGGAGAGCCGAACCGGTACTCGATTATGTTCGGGGGTGGGGGGTCGAAAATAAGCTAAACTTCGCAGCACACAAAACTAAGGCTATGGTAGTGACGAGGAAGCTGAAGTTTGACTCACCACTCCTGACCATGGGCGGTGTGAGGATCGAGCTCTCCAAGAACATCAAGATACTCGGCCTCACAGTGGACGACGGACTCACGTTCAACGCGCACATTGCAAATGTGTGTCGGAAGGCGCAGAGTCTGTACGTCCAACTGTCGAGGGCCGCTAAGGTCCAATGGGGATTGAACCCCGAGGTGGTTAGAACCATTTATACGGCGGTGGTGGAGCCGACGATCATGTACGCTGCGGGCGCATGGGCGTCGGCGACACTAAAAGATCTGCCAGAAAGCAGCTGGACTCCGTGCAGAGAGGGTTTGTCCAGAAGATTGTGAAATCGTATAGGACCGTCTCCCTGCATTCAGCCCTGCTGCTAGCCGGATTGCTTCCCTGGATATAAGGATCAGGAAGCAGCCTCTCTTTACCAAGTAAAGAGAGGCATATCGCGGCGAGTGGTAGGGGACAGGGATATGGAGACTAGGACTCCCTACGCCGAGATGCCACATCCTGCCGAAAGGCTGGAGCTGGACTTCACCTGCATGGGGACGGTGTGGATTTGCCTACGCAAGACGAGGCTACCGTCCGAATTTACACCGACGGTAGTAAAATCGAGGGAAAGTCGGAGCGGCACTATCCATTTGGATAGGCGCGGCCGAGAAGAGTACCCGAAACTCAAGCTGGGTGATTACTGCACCGTCTACCAGGCGGAATTGCTGGCAATCAGTGAAGCCACCGAGTGGGCACTACGGCACTCTGCACGGAACTTCAGGGTCTATTGCGACTCCAGGTCCGCCCTCCAAACGGTTATTAACCCGGATTCCCTGCATCCCCTCGCGGTGAAAGCACGACAAAACATCTGTACATTGCGGGGACGTGGGAAGAACATCTCCCTAACATGGGTGAAAGCCCACGCAGGTTTGGAGGGGAACGAGAGGGCGGACGAACTTGCAAAGGAGGCTGCAATTAAGACCAAGAGGACCCCGACTACGATCGATGCCCTGTCTCGTTCGTCAAGCGACAAATCCGTTTGGAGTCGGTTGATGAATGGAACAGGAGGTATCGAGAGGTGACACAGCTTCCGTCACCAAAGCCTTCTTCCCGGACGCGTCAGAAGCCTTCAGCGTAATTAAAAACCTGGAGATGGACGCTCTGTCTGTGCAGGTGTTCACGGGCCACGGCGGTTTCTCCGAATACTTGAACCGCTTCAGGTGTAAAGAGAGCCCGTCGTGTGTCTGTGACGACACCATCAAGGAGGATATCTTGCACCTTATAACGGAGTGTCCTGTCAACGCAGGGGAGAGGCTCAATGTTGAGAGCTACACAGGTTTAAAAGTAACAATAAATAACTTGCCAGTCCTTATCAGTAGCAGAGATTTTAGCCAGAAATTCCTGCATTTCTGCAAGCGTGTGGCGATGAAAGCTATACGACAAAATAAAACAAAATGAATGTATGAGGATGTTAGTATGTGTGTGAATATTTAGTTATATATACTACATAGTAAATAAATTTAGAACTACATATATATTAAGTTTGACTAAGAAGAAATATATATAAGAATAGAATACGATGTATACAGAGATAAGACTCGACTAAAAAATAGTGTAAGTGGATAATGTTAGAAAAGAACAAAAAAGTCCCTGAGTTATCATGTCAGGGGTAATACATGCAAGGGCCCCAGAAATGAGGGTCTAATAAAAAAAAAAAAAAAAAAAAAAAAAAAAAAAAAAAAAAAACCTAACCTAACCTAACCCACCGATATCTTTGAGTATTAGGGTCTCACGCATTCCAAATTTGTTTTTTGTTGTAGCACTTGTTTAGTTTAATCGTTAGACACCCTTTTTGCGCCGCATTTAGGCCAATTCTAGTTATAATCAGTTATTTTCAGTTTTATAATTACGTAGTTTCATTGCATTTGTAAAAATTTTTATTTCTTCGTTTTTCGTGCTGATTTTGCTCTGGATCGGTCAGTCCCGGTCCACAATCGTTGAATCAGGCGAAACCTGTAAAGAAAACAGAGAGAATTAAGAAAAAATCTACTTTTTCTGTGAAACCGAGGTGTAATGGTGAAGTCCTGTTTTATAGGAATTCACCGATATCTTTGAGTATTAGGGTCTCACGCATTCCAAATTTGTTTTTTGTTGTAGCACTTGTTTAGTTTAATCGTTAGACACCCTTTTTGCGCCGCATTTAGGCCAATTCTAGTTATAATCAGTTATTTTCAGTTTTATAATTACGTAGTTTCATTGCATTTGTAAAAATTTTTATTTCTTCGTTTTTCGTGCTGATTTTGCTCTGGATCGGTCAGTCCCGGTCCACAACCGTTGAATCAGGCAAAACCTGTAAGAAAAACGCACAGAAATAGCAAAAAATCGCCCGCCCACCCTCCCAGTTTTCATTGCTTAGGTAGACTCTGAACCCAGCCATAGAACTTTTTCTTTATTCTTCTTTTTTTCGTTCTGTTTTTACCCTCGGCCGGTCGGCTCCGGTTCACAACCCGTATTACAACCTGTACACACCCCTATTAAAAAGACAAAGGACACTTTTACGATGTCCCAAACTAATAACACTAGCCCGCAAGATCTGGAGCGCAAAATGGACAAACCGTCAGCAGTAAGGCGGAGCATAGAATACATTGAAGTAAGCCTGGAGGCAGCAGAGACAGAGGTCCAACCGTCACAAAAAGGATCCAGGCGATCAAATCAAGTCAGAAGGAGGCGACCAGGAAAATAGACTTGGTGACATCACCGCCAATAAGGAGAAATACCTAACCCTAGCTCTCGAAGCAAAAGCCTGCCTATGTAAGGCGAAGACTTATCTGGCCAACTCCAGAAACTTGAGGACAGATATAAAGGACGGAGTATTGAACGCAGTAGATAGACTGTACCAAATAGTTAAAACACTGGACAAAGAAATAGAGAGTCACAAAAAACAGAAAGAGGAGGAGAGAGTAGCAGGGACGGGTGAGGTGGGCTCTTTACACCCCCTGACCCCTCCTAGCCCCTCCCCGACACATGGACAGGACACAGAACTGATTAAAAGGATGGAAGAACAAACAAGATTGGTTAAAGAAAACAATGAAAAGATGGAAGAGTTAAAGGAAATGCTGGTTGAACATAAGAAATCACTGAAAGGGGAAACATACGCGAGCGTAGCGGCGGGCCTCAATAAGGGAAACACCCAAAGAGGGAAACGTTCCACTCGGTTGTAGTCACCTCCAGCGACGAACAAGAGTCAGGGGAAGAGGTTCTAAATAAGATAAGGAAGTTATAAATGCTAAGGAAGGAGGAGTGAAGATAGATAGAGTTCGGAAAGCCAGGGACAGGAAAGTAATTATAGGATGTAGAAGTGAAGCGGACAGGAATAAAGTAAAAGATAAACTGGACAAAGCAGGAGGGAAACTACATGCAGAAGAAATTAAAATAAGGACCCGCTGGTTATGTTGAAGGATGTCCTTTCTTACAATACGGAAGAAGAGGTGATGGGGGCACTGAGGAAACAGAACCTCAAAATCTTCGAGGGGCTGACAGGAGATGAGGACAGGATGGAGATAAAATATAAAAGGAAATCGAGAAACGCTATCACGAATCATATAGTCCTGAGAGTCTCCCCGAGGCTGTGGAATAGACTGGTGGAGAGAGGGACCGTCCAGATCGATATGCAGAGGATTCATGTATCGGACCAATCTCCACTGGTCCAATGCTCCCAGTGTCTAAGGTATGGCCACACCAAACGCCTCTGCAAAGAAGAGAAGGAGACATGCAGTCATTGCGCAGGCCCACATAGAAAGACCGAGTGCCCGGAGTGGGGCGCCGGTGCAGCCCCATCATGCAGAAATTGCGCATCCGCCAAGCTGGGAAATGCTGAGCATAACGCATTCAGTGCCGAGTGCCCAGTGCGACGGAAGTGGGATGCGCTAGCCAGGGCTGCAACGGCGTATTGCTAAGGGCAGCCACAGTGGACAGCATGGCACACTATCCACAACCAAACCCCAGAAACAGAGACCAAAACATACAAATTGGCCCAAGTCAGCCTGCAACGCAAAGAACTTGCGACAAACGAAATCGTACTAGAAGCCAATAAAAGGAAATACGATTTCGTGTTTACACAAGAACCATACGTGGGTGGCAAAGAGTGGTAAAGAATTACCGGGGTGTGAGAGTCTTCCAGGGAAATGGCAAAGACAAAGTAGTAAAGTCGGCGATAATGGTACTAAACCCAGACATAGACGCCAGAGCCCACCCTTGGCACAATTAATGAATTAACATCGCCGTGGTGGAAGTCGGAGGCAAGGACTGGAAAACCACACTCATATCCGTGTACTTTGAACCAGACCAACCGGTTGACGATTACCTCTACCACCTGAGTCGCGCAATCAGGAGCTTGGGCCAAAATCTATTATAGTGGGAGGCGACATAAATGCCAAAAGTATCTGGTGGGGTAGCAAAACCACAGACAGTAGAGGAGAAGCCATATTGGGCTTCGCAAATCAACACAGGTTGGAGATACTGGAATGCGGCGGTGTACCAACGTTCCAGACTGTGAGAGGAAACAGAGTGTTTAGCAGTGTGGTCGACGTCACCTTCTGCTCCCCGACATGCTAAGCAGGTTGGGGAGTGGAAGGTGATCGAAGACGTCGCCGCCCGACGGCCAACCATCACTGCTTACTTCCTAAGGAAGGAGGGATTAAGAGACGAGCCAAAGGCGAGTACAACAAGAAAATACAACACCAGGAATGCGAATTGGCAATCTTTTATTGAAAAGGTATCTCAATTCAAGAGGGACAAAAATCTTGACACCCAAAGATTAAAAAGGACAAACACAAAGGAAGAATTAGAGAACACCATAAACGAGTATGATGCAGTTGTGATCGAAGCATGTGAGGAGGTGCTCCCAAAAATAAAGTGCAAAACCAAACCCAAGATTCCCTGGTGGACCAAGGAGTTGGAGGATAAGAAGAAGAAAACACTTACCTTAAAGCGCCGAATCCGCTGCGCAGCACCCTGCAGGAGAAACATCGTCGTAGCCAGGTATCTGAAACAAAAAGAAGAGTATGAGAATGAGGTGAGGAGAGCTAAGACAAGTAGTTGGAAGGAGTTCTGTGGAAGGCAAGAAAAGGAAGGGATGTGGGATGGGATATACAGGATCTTAAGGAAGGCGACTAGGAGGCAGGAGGATGAATTGATGGTGAAAGGCGATAAAGTGCTGTCTCCAAAAGAATCGGTGGTAGAGCTCGCGGACACATTCTTCCCAAACGACGACCGCCAAACCGATTTAGAACATCATCGGGATATCAGAAGAGCCGTGGAACAAATAAACGGACAGGATCAGGAAGAGGAACAGGACCCTCCTTTTAGTAAGGAAGAGCTGCTTAATGCCGCGAGAGCCTTTAACCCGAAGAAGGCACCTGGGGGGGATGGAGTGACCGCGGATATTGTTCGGGCGCTGGTCGAAGGTGACACGGACTTCCACTTGATGATGGCCAACAGATGCCTAGAACTGAGTCTTTTTCCCCACCATCTGGAAGGAGGCCACAGTAGTAGTAATAAGAAAGCCCGATAAGGAAACTTATACCACACCAAAGTCCTATAGACCCATTGGCCTCCTCCCGGTGATGGGAAAACTACTCGAGAGGATGATTGTTGGCCGCCCCAAGTGGCATCTGGTCCCCAGACTGAGCTCGCGACAGTATGGCTTCGTACCACAGAAGAGTACGGAAGACTCCCTCTATGATCTAATGGAACACGTACGCGATAAGCTGAAACAAAACTAATTGTCACCATTGTTTCATTAGACATAGAGGAGCCTTTGACAGCGCCTGGTGGCCCGCCATCAGAATGAGATTAGCGAATGAGAAGTGCCCTATTAACATCCGTAGAATACTGGACAGTTACCTGACAGACAGAAAGGTCAGAGTGAGGTATGCGGGAGAGGAGACATCAAAAGTACTAGCCAGGGGGTGCGTACAGGGTTCGATAGGGGACCCATTTTATGGAACCTCCTGATTGACCCCTTATTAAAAGATCTGGAGCAGAGGGGCACCACGCACAGGCATTTGCCGACGACGTCGTGCTCGTATTTAGCGGGGAGACGTCGGGCATTAACACCAGTGCTAGGGAGGCACTCGATTATGTTCAGGCGTGGGGTGTCAAAAACAAACTCAAGTTTGCACCACATAAAACAAAAGCAATGGTCATAACAAACAGGTTAAAATATGACATCCACGCCTGAGCATGGGAGGGATCCCAATCGACATGGACCAAGAAATCAAACTGCTGGGCTTAAACATTGACAGAAAACTAACCTTCAACAAACACATCACCCTCACATGCAGAAAAGCACTCAACATACACAAACATCTAACCAGAGCGGCCAAAATAACATGGGGCTAAACCCGAAATAGTAAAAATCATATACACGGCAGCAGTGGAACCGATCATTACGTATGCGGCTGGAGCCTGGGGAAATCTGCAGCAAAGCTAGTTTCTAGAAAACAGCTCAATGCCGTGCAAAGAGGTTTCGCCAGAAAATATGCCGAGCATACAGAACGGTTTCGCTTAACTCCGCACTCGCACTGTCAGGAATACTGCCTCTCGACCTTCGTATCAAAGAGGCTGCCACAGTCTTTGAGATAAGAAAAGGAAAAAGGAGCATGCATACGGAGATAGGGAGGTCGAGAAGGAAGTATTATACACCAAATCCACACACCTGCATGTAAACTACATCTAGAGTACAAACACCTCGAGCCAGGAGCAGATTAACACCCTGGCGAACTTGGAATATAAAATATACACGGACGGCAGCGGGCTTGAGGGCAAGGTCGGGGCCGCGTTTTCCTTATGGAAAGACGGCGTCGAAACCAAGTCCAAAAAGTTTAAGCTGTCGTCCCATTGCACAGTATACCAAGCCGAGCTTCTGGCTCTCCGAAATGCAACGGTGGAGGCCCTGGAAAGAGCTGGATATTCATTTGGAATATTCAGTGATTCTAGGCCGCCCCAGATACTCTTTATGCAACAGTGAGACAAGGCACCCTTTAGCAATTCAGGCACAAAACACCATAAGCCAGGCAATACTAAAGGGAAAAACCGTCTCCCTGTACTGGGTGAAGGCCCATGTGGGGATAGCGGGAAATGAGAGAGCGGATGAGCTCATGAAACACCAGCGCTATACACAAAGACAAAACCTGTCTACGACCAATGCCCGGTTTCATTCATGAAGAGACAAATCCGAGAGGACACTCTTCAAGAATGGAACCGGAGGCATTAATGAGGAAGCCACGGCATCTGGCACGAAGATATTTTTGCCCAACATCTATATAGCCCAGGAATTCATTAAATCGGTAACTACAAACATGCACCTCACGCAACTACTCACTGGGCACGGCGGGTTCTCGGAGTACCTGAATCGATTCGGGTGCAAAGAGAGCCCGTCGTGTATTTGCGACCCGGATGTTCCGGAAACAGTTATCCACGTAATAACAGAGTGCCCAGTGCATTGTAGGGATCGACAGGATATAGAATTAAAAACCGGAATTAAAATAGAAGCCACAAAATTAAGTCAACTAATTTGTCAAAGGAAACTAAACATGATTTTATAGAATACTGTATTAAAATAATAAGAAAAGTAAATCTAAGAAATAAATAAATCGTATATAATAGTATATTTTGGAAAATGAAATGCAATGAAAGGAATAGAATGTAGAAGAACAAGTATAAATGTAAAATATATAAATGAAAGAGAACAAAGAACTGAAATAGAATAACAAAAGAAGTTAAATGTAAACCTATAATAAAAAAAAAAAAACCTAACCTAACCTAACCTAACCTTTTTTTCGTGGGGAAATGCTTCACGCATAACCGCCCCGCGGGACGAGGGCGGGTTATGTCGGACTCGCACCGACTAAAACCCCACGGTGTTCCTTCGCTCCACCCAAGTACTGTGCATGCGGGTACGCTGTAAGCATTCTTCCGCGTGCACAGCGGGTGGCGGCCAGTTGTGTGGCCCCGGCAGACTTGGCCCTGTTTTGAGAGCGCGCGGGAACACCGGGCGCGCTCTCACCTCGCTGACTCATTCGAGCGACTGACTTCCCCGAGTCCATCACTCGAGTCGTAAGGGGGGGGAATCGAGTATGCCTACGCTCTCCTCATCCCCCCCTGCGGCGGCTGTGGAGTGGTCCCGGGGTCGTGGGACGGTTCCTCCTCCATCGGCTGGCTGGTCGGTTGCCGAGGTGGCAACGGGCGGACCGGCCTTTTCCCGCTCTTTGGTTTAGCAGAGCAGGCCTTCCCTCCCATCCTGTGGTCCGCTGGTTTCTTCGCGGCGACGCACACAGCACAACGCGGGGCAGCGGAGCACTGCGCCGCTTTGTGGCCAGGCTGACCACAGCGGAAGCAGAGCTCCCCCCGGTCGACTGCGGCGCCGCACTGAGCCCTCACATGACCCGCTTCAAGGCATCGGAAGCACCTCAGAGGTGAGGGCTCCACCAGCTTGACCGCGGATGCCACCCAGGATACCATAAGGCGCCCGTCGGCTGCCACCTTTTTGGCGGCAGCCACGGGGCACCGGACCCAGGCCATCCCAAGGCCTGCGGGATACCGCAAGATCTCGCTGCACTTCACAGCGTCCATGGGACAGCCGCCAGCCTTCGTCACAGCCGCCACTACTTCCTCTGCTGTGGCAGAGTCATCCAGACCGGAGACCTTGATCTCAGCTGTCTTCGCCGGTCTGGATACCCGCACTCGCTTGCCCGCCGCTGCGAGCACCTCGCTCAGCTTTTGTGCGAGGGCGTCCGCCTTTTTGTCGCTGTCTGCGCCAGGGATCTCGAACATTCGAGCCCCCGTGGCACAGATACGGAACCGCATTTCGGTTATACCGAGGGAGACGAGGTTGATCTTCGCCTTCGCCTCGGTAATAACATCGATGTAGGTGACGCCCGCCGCCGAAGCCTCCGGCTCCAGGGTCACCACCACAGCAGAGGATCTTGGGGTGGCAATTTTCACCGCCTTCTTTGCGGGTTTGCCAACACTCTTAACCACCTTCCCACCCTTGCTTTTCAGCCCCTTCCTCACCACCGTAGTCCACGGTTCGTCTGTGGACTGTGGTGCTGGTGGCAGAGGAGGGGCCTCAGCTGCCGTCTTCTGGCTCCGCTTTTCGAGCCCGCTCCGCTTTCCCTTTGGGTGCTTCTGGGCAGCGGCACCTGCAGTGACAGCCGGTTTAACACTAGCCGCCTTAACAGGCGGTTTTGCGACAACTGGTGCCTGGGCAGGTACAGGGCAGGACGAGGACCGGGCACTGCCTCCGATCTCTATCCGCCGCCAGTGGAGGGCGAAGGCGCTTCTCGGGCAGGAGACGATCCTCCAGCGCCGCGAACCTGGCGTTGATCATTGACCCTACCTGGTCAATGATCGAACGCACGAGCTCCTCCTTGCCCGCTCCCTCTGTGTGTTGGCTTGGGCGCGAGTTCACCTGCATCCGCAGGTATGCCACCTCCTTCCTCAATTCGGACACTTCGCCTTGGAGGCGAGCGTTGTCCGCCTGCAACTTCGTCGTCTCCTCTGAGGTACAGCGGCGCTGCAGAGTCTTAGTGGTCTCACTAACGGTCTCTGCAGCCTCCTTCAGCGCCTTCACCCAGATGCCCTTTAGGTTCTTAGACCTTGTGGCCACCATGGTGATGACGCCGACGCTGTCCTCAATCCTCTTTTGTAGCTCCGATGCCGGCTCGAAGTCGCCATCGTTCGACGACGACTCCGACAGGGTTGATATCCTGCCGGCACGGAGCTGACGAGACGACGCGGCGATGTCCGCCTCCGCCTCCAACCTCTCCTCCTCCCTTCTGGCTTCCACCAACGCCATTTTCGCCTGGGCCAGTCCCACATAATCGCCCGTTGTCGGAGGCCGTCCTCGACCTCTCTTGGCAGATGTTGTGCCTTGGCTGCGTCCTCCGTTTTGGCCCGTTACCGGACCGCCGCCGATGCCTGCGTCCTTAGAAGGACGTTTTCTTCCTTTGTATGTCCGTTCGTTGAATGACTCTACGCTGAGCATAGAGTCACTCGTGTCGTCATCACTGTCCATTTCCGTCATGCCTTTTGTTGGTTTTAATTTTTCCATTTTGATTCCCACGATTGTGGACGAAATATAAAGTCGACCCCCGGGTTACGCCATTCCGAGGGCAAGGCTACATACTGTGGGGGTCGCCCGGTACCCACAGGTTTTTAAGAATTCGCTGTCTGATTTTTTATAGAGGTTTACTCCTCGTAGGACAGCCAGTTAAGGCAAGCCCTCCGCTCCGCTGCACTTCTACGTACCCCCCATAATAGTCAACACTGGGGCTTTGACGAAAGTACAGCGCGTTACGGCGCGCTGGAGGAGCCAGCGTAATTCCCCCAGTTTTGGACGGTTGAATGCCCGACGGCAGTGTAAGTGCACACCGAGCCCGTCCCCCCCACTATGAATGAGCATTAGGCACTGGAAGCGATATATCGTCACCAGTTCCTAATACCCACCATCATTTGTTGCCTTTCCCCCGGATACAGAAATCAAGGGGAAATGCAACCTCCCACAACGCTCGACGGTTGAGTGCCCGGCGGCAGTAAAAGCGCACACCGAGCCCGTCCCCCACACTGTGAACATAAGGCACTGCCAACGACGTATCGCCACCAGTTCCCAATGCACACCCTCATTTTGTTGCCTTTCCCCCGGATACTTTGATCAAGGAGAAATGCAACCTCGCATTGGGCACTGAGAACGACGTATCGTCACCAGTGCCCAATGCGCACCATCATTCGGTTGCCTTTCCTCCGGATATGGAAATCAAGAGGAAATGCAACCCCCCTGCCACTCCGCAGTGCCCTCCGCTTATCAGAGGGACACGCAGAGCAGCTATCCCCCCCTGTCAGAACATTCGCCACTGGCAACAACGTGTCATCACCAGTGCCCAGGGTGCACCGTCCCGGCGTTGCCTTTCCCCCGGATACAATAGTATCAAAGGGAAATTCAACAACCAGGCACTCGAGGAGGTTTTCTGACGTGGCACCCCAACCTACCCTGCCTCCTGGGGGTGAGACAGGGTTATGTGGGACTTGTAACCACTAAAACCCCCCCGGTGGTCATCCTCAGTGCATTTAGAGGGGCTCCGGGATCTCCATAGGAACGCACCGGTGCCCCTCTGCACGGTGCCTGAGCACATCCCTGGGGAGGAAAAAACCTCCCCTAGCACCCTCGCGGTGCTACGGCAACTCGAGACCACTCCGAGTTGCCGTCCTTCCCGGGTCCGCTTCCCGGGTGGTCAGAGCCCCCACCCTGATCACCCGCGAACCCGAAGTCCCCTTTTAGTCGCCTTGTACGACAGGCAGGGGGTACCTTAGCCCTATTCTTATGCCCGGGACTAAAGGGCTGACGGGCCGGTGCGTCCGCTGCCACCGCCCCGGCGTCGCCGTCTCCGAGCGGGATCGGCCCTCTCCCGATCACGCTCGGCGGTCTCCTTCTGTACCATGACGGTTTCACAGAAGGAGACCAGCGCCTTCCACGCGCCTTTATCCGCCAGCGCAGCCGCTACTGCGACTGGCGGAGAGAGATCTTGCCCGATCCTCTGGACCAGGATCCGTCGCTCGGACAGGGCACTCGGCGAGCGTGTGCTGTGCGGAATCCCGGTCCCCACCACAGTGGTGGCATTGCGTTGTCGATTCGCGTCCAATCCTGTTCAGGTACTCACCGAAACACCCGTGCCCGGTGAGTACCTGCGTCAGTCGGTAGGTGACGTGCGCCTCTTCCCCCGCTCGCAGCCAGGCTTCGAAGCTCGGCAAGAGCGCGCTGACCGTGCGCTGGCGAGAGAAACGAGGCTCTTGGAGCCTCTCTCGCCACACCCGCAGCGCCCGTCTGCGCTCCTGCCTTCGCACCTCGCCCGCATCCAGGGGCTCGGCTTCCTCCTGGGGAAGACGAAGGCGGGCATACACCCGCGCATCCATCTCCGCCAAGATGTCCAAAGGTGGAAACCGAGCTAGGACAGTGGCCGCCTCGAAAGATATCGTACGATATCCTCGTGCGATCCTGATGGCCATCTTTCGCTGCAGGCTATTGAGCTTAGCTCTGCAGCGACGGACGCCCGTGAGTCGATGGGACCATACGGGCGCCCCGTAGAGGGCCATCGATCGCACGACCCCCGCGTAGAGGCGGCGGACTCCTTCCCTGGGGCCCCCGAGATTGGGTAGCAACCGGTGCATGGCACCCACTACCCTCTCGATCTTGGGGACCAGGCGGTCGAAGTGCTCCTCGAAGCCCCAGCGACCGTCCAGGATGAGACCGAGATATTTCATCACCGGTCCCACCCGGACTTGCACGTCACCAACGCGAACCGACAAGCTGGGTGGTTCCCTCCCTCTGGGGAGTTTGTGGAACCAAAGCGCCTCGGTCTTATGAGGCGCTATCCGAAGACCCAGCTCGTGGATTTTATCCACGACGCATGCCACCCCAAGCTCAGCAAGCCGGATGGTGCTTTCGAAGCTGTCCCCGTCGGCCAGTACCAGAGTGTCATCTGCATAGCAGACGACACTAACACCGACAGGAGATCGACCCGCAGGACCGCGTCGTACGCGAGGTTCCACAATTGCGGACCCAACACGGATCCTTGTGGAACCCGCAGTTCACCTCCCTCAGGTGGACAGACGCGTCCCGACCCACGTACCGGATGCACCTGTCGTGCAAGTACGCCCCAGCGATGCGCAGCAGGTAGGGAGGCACGCGATGGTATGCCAGAGCCTCCTAATGGTTCCCCAGGGCAGCGAATTAAAGGCATTGACTATGTCAAGATTGACCGCCAATGCCACACCGCCCCGGGTAACCGCCCGCTGCGACTGCTCTCGGACGCGAAGGATCGCGTCCGCAGTCGATCGCGCCTGCCGAAAGCCGAATTGGCTGTCCGACAGGTCAGGGCCCACTTGACGCAGGTGCGTGTTGAAGCGGGCGGCAATTATCCTTTCGAACAATTTGCCCGCCTCATCTAGCAAACAAATGGGTCGGTACGCGGAGGGAGATTCAGCGATCCTGCCATCTTCCTCAAGAGCACCATCCTTGCCTCTTTCCAGGCTGAGGGAAGACACCGACACTTAGGCAGCTGTTGAACAGCTGTCTCAGTCTTCCCCGCAGCCCGGCGGCGAGCGATCACCCAGGCCCGACCAGGAATTCCGTCAGGGCCTGGGGCCGTATTCTTTCTCCGAGGCGCCTCACGGCTCGGTCCAACTCCTCGTTGGTCACCCCCAACTCATCAGACCACGCGACCTCGTCTGATCGCAATGTTGAGGGTGCGGGGCTGTCCTGGACCCTAGGGAAGAGAGTGTCCACAACTCTTCCAACGAAAGTAGGGTCCAGGGTTTCCGTCAAAGGAGGGACCCATGATCGGAGCTTGCCTAGTACGATTTTGTACGGCCGCCCCCATGGGTCCCTGTTCAGCCCCTCGAGGAGTTCGCTCCAGGACCGAGACCTAGCATCCTCGATTGCGAGTTGGAGCGCTTTTGTGGCGCCTCTATACAGCTCGTACGCTCTCGCCTTTTCATCGGCAGTGGCTTGCCTTCTTCTGCGGGCTCTGGTGTACTGGCGTCGGGCCCGCAAACAGTCCCTGCGCAACTGTGCTATGGCTTCCGACCACCAGTACACCGCCCGAAGCTTGGGAGACCCGGTCCGAGGCATCGACACGTCGCAAATTGACGTCATCGTAGCCCGGAACCAGGTCGCTTCACTTTCGGGATCGGGCAAGACCCCTTGGGCTGGGTCCCCTGTCCAGGCCGCAACGATGGCTGCGGCTTCGAGCATATCTATGTCGAGCCGCTTGAGGGACCATCGCCGCGGAGGGCCGCTACTGCGTTGGCGGCGGGTAGCACCGTCGGGAGAGCTGAGCGCCACATCGTTCTCGACGGTGGTCAGACAGAGTGACCACGTCTTCCGCCACTCTCCATCCCGACACCATGCGAGTGGCAGAGGGAGTCGCCCACGACAGGTCGACAATCGACTCCCCCTGCCACCGCACGCAGGTGCTAATGGACCCCCGATTCAAAAGTCGGAGGTCGAGTCCCGCCGCCCATTCTTGCACAGTTTCTCCCTTTGCGTTGTCCCGGGTGCAACCCCACGATCTAGAGTGAGCGTTGAAATCACCCAGGACAAGCACAGGACGGGGAAGGCATGCACGGATGCAATCGCCCAGCCCGTCCAGGTACGCCTCGTAAGCGGCGAGGGTACTGTTGGGAGAAACGTAGCAGCCCAATACTACAAGGGAACCCCACTCGACGGCGACGAATCCCTGCCCCTTGGAAATCAGGGTGCAGGGAGGATCCTCCCTTCCGCCACCCCAGTAGATAGCAACGGAACCCTTAGTGTCACCGAACCAACGAGGATGGTCCGGGACTCGGTAGGGTTCCGCCGCTACTGCTGCCAGAGCAACTGACCACTCCGCGAGGGTTTGCAGCAGCAGGTTTTGCGCCCCGCGGCAGTGGTTCAGATTGCTTTGGAGGATCTTCACACTTCTGTTGAAGGTGAAGCCTCCATAGCCTCCGGCGCACTCGGGGTGGCTTCAGGTAGGGGAGCCTGCCCCCTCCCCTTGGTCCTTCTTTTTGGTGCGCAGGCCTTGGTCCCCAGCCGATGGTTGGCTGGGCGGCCAAGGTCTGCGCACAGCGGGCACTTCAAGGCGGCCGCAGTGCAGAGGCTCGCCTTGTGTCCCGGCTCCGAGCAGGCATAGCACCTAGCGCTACGGTCCCTTTCGCTGGGGCACCTGCTGCGAACATGCCCCCACTCAAGGCACCGGTAGCACTGCAGTGGCCTAGCTGCCAGCACCTCAATCTTCGCAGCCGTCCACCCCAGCCGGACGAACTTTGCCGCCGCCAGTTTCCGTACGGTGCCCAGAGGACACCGCACCCACACCGACCCCAGACGCAAGGGTGTGCGATGGATTATGCCCATCCTTACGTCTGCGACAGCGCAACCACCTGCCTCGGCCACCGCTGCTGCGACCTCCGTTGGGGTGACAGACTCGTCAAGATCCATCACCCTCAACTCGCCGGTCTTCAGTGGACGTGCTATATGTACGTCCATGTCGGATAGCACCTCCCGCATTTTAGCGGCGAGCACGTCGGCCTTAGAGGCGCAGTCGGGGCCGGATACCTCCAGTATCAACGCACCCGTAACTGCCCTCCTTGGCCGGACCGTGTCGATGCCGCAGTCTGCCAGCTTTATCCTCTGTTTCGCCGCAGCCATTACTGCGGCGTATAAAGCCTGGCCATGCTCCGGCACGGTGACCGTGATGGCCGCTGATCGTGGCAACTTACCCGGTTTGACCACTGGCTTTTTTGGAGCCGCCTCCTTTGCCGGCGCCTTTCGGGTAACGGCTGCTTGCGTTACAGGGGTAGCCCGGGTAGCCGCCCTCTTGGCTTTACGGCTAGCCACTACCGCCCATGTTTGGGATGCCGCAACCGGGCCAGTCTCCACTGGCTTTGCGTGAGGTGCGGGAGGCGTGGGAGCTGCGGAAGGCGCAGCAGCTGCGGGAGGTGCGGGAGGAGCTGGCTGCTGGCGCTGGGCGCGCTTTCCTTTGACGGACCTCTTTTTCGCGGCACCGAGGGACGCACTCTGTTCTGGAGGACCAACCAGAGGGGACGTCGCGGGCGCCTGCGCTCCAAAAGCCGCCAACTTTCTCTCGATGAGCGCATCGATGCGCTCCATCAGCTGACTCTCGAAGTCCCTGCCCGACGGCGCAGACACTGGCGTCTTGGCGGCATTGCACGGACGTGCCGTAGCCGCAGGTGCTTCATCCCGCCTTCGGAGTGCGCTGAGCTCCTCTGTCAGGCTCCCTACCCTCGTTGATAGCTCAGCGAGCTGTGAACGCAACTCTGCGTTCTCGCGCTCGAGCTTCTCAATATTAAGGGGCTGCGAGACCCTCCGCGCTAACTCCGAGGTTGCCGCCTCAACCATTCTCGTTGCAACCCGCAGGCTGTGGACAAACGACCCCTTTAGGTTGCCGGACTTGTCGGCAACCTTGTCCACCACCAGCAGGCTTTCGCGAATGCAGGCAGCCAGGTCTGTCGTTGACTTGCCTTCCAAGTTCCTTGCTATATCCTCGGGTTTTGGTAAGCCCGCCTTAGCCCTCGTCGATGACTGAGCCACTGTCGGGTCCCAAATGCCATCATCGTCGGCGGCCTCCACGTCCGTGCCTTCAGCTGCGACCGCCTGAAATTTGTCGGCCGTGGTCGGAGGCTTGGCTCTCCTTTTCCGAGTCCTTGCGGACACGTCGGAAGTGGCGGATGTGAGCGATGCGTCCGATCTTCCGCCATCGCTTTCACCGCAAAAACTGACTGGCGCACTCGGGCGCACAAAGCGCCCACGCCTGTCCCGTGCCGGGACCACTTGTACCTCCGACACAGATACTCCGTCTCTACTTTGGCCCTCAGGTGTTGAAGGACCAGCCAACGCAATTGCGGACTCAACGATTGAGTCCCTCTCCTCAGTTGTATTTTTTGTATTATTACTCATAATTATTCCCACGATTAAGGTCGAAAAAAACGGTCGATCCCCGGGTGACGCCTATTCCGGAGACAAGGCTACATACTGTGGGGGTCGCCTGGTACCCACAGGTTTTTAAGACTTCGCTGTCTGGTTTTAAAGAGTTTTCCTTCTCGCGGGCCGGCCAATTAAGGCAAGCCCTCCGCTCCGCTGCACCTCGACATACCCCATGATCGTCAGCGATGGGGTCTTTGAAGAGAGTACAGCGGGTTACGGCGCGCTGGTGGAGCCGACGTAACTCCCCAGTTCTGGACGGTTGTGCCCGGAGGCAGTGTTAGTGCACACCGAGCCCGTCCCTCCACTATGAGCATTAGGCACTGAAAACGATATATCGTCACCAGTTCCCAATACCCACCATCATTTGTTGCCTTTCCCCCGGATACAGAAATCAAGAGGAAATGCAACCTGCACCCGCGCATTGGGCACTGAGAACGACCTATCGTCAGCAGTTCCCAATGCGCACCATCGTTCGGTTGCCTTTCCTCCGGATTTGGAAATCAAGAGGAAATGCAACCCCCCCTGCCACTCTGCAGTGCCCTCCGCTTATCAGAGGGACACGCAGAGCAGCTATCCCCCCCTGTCAGAACATTCGCCACTGGTAACAACGTATCATCACCAGTGCCCAGGGTGCACCGGCCCGGCGTTGCCTTTCCCCCGGATACAATAGTATCAAAGGGAAATTCAACGACCAAGCACTCGAGGAGGTTTTCTGACTTGGCACCCCAACCTTTTTTTTTTTTTACATGGGGAAATGCCTACGCATACCCACCCCTGCGGGGGCAAGAGTGGGTTATGTCGGACTTGCACCGACTAAAACCCCATGGTGTTCCACCTTCGTCGCGTATGGCGGGGTTACGGGAACGCTTTCGCACACCTCCGCGACCCCGCCTGCGCTGGCCGGCAAGCCGGCCCCTCCTTCGGGGGGAGGACATCCCCCTCTCCACCCCTCTCCTGCAAGGCGCGCCGGAACACGGACGCGCCTTCCATCTCGGCCTCCTCTGTAGGTGGGAAACGGACTCCCCCGAGTCCGCCTCCCAGAGGCCATGGGGGCCAGGAAAGCACTAAGCCAACCCAGCCCCCTGCGGCGGATCTGGTCTGCGGCTCCACCGCCGACCGATGTTCGGCCGCGGAGGACAGGGAGAGCGGCAACGAAACACCGACACTCCTCTTCCCCCGCGGCCCCACCACAGCCGCATCATGCGGTGCGACCCCCGCTTGAGTCGCGGAGGATAGGGAGAGCGGCAACGCAATACCGACACTCCTCTCCCTCCGCGACTCCACCTCGGCTACTGAGGGCGGGGAAGGCGGCCTCGCTCCGCCACTTCCGCCCCCAGCAGTCCACCGACACGCTTCCGAGGCGAGCTCGTTACGAGCCCACCCGGAGCGGCCTCCTCGGGCCGGCCACAGAGCGCCTTAGGCCGGCCATTTGGGTTCTTCTTAGCTTCACCGTGGGTGACCAAGCCACGGTTACTAAGCCCCCCCGCTACGACAAAGCGAGAACCCTTCGGGGGGGGCACCCCAACCTAACCTAACCTAACCTTTTTTTTTTTTCGTGGGGAAATGCCTACGCATACCCACCCTGCGGGGGCAAGAGTGGGTTATGTCGGACTCGCACCGACTAAAACCCCACGGTGTTCCATCGCTCCACCCAGTGCTGTGCATGCGGGTACGCTGTGAGCATTCTTCCGCTTGCACAGCTGGTGGCGGCCAGTTGTGGCCCCGGCAGACTTGATCCTGTGTTGAGAGCGCGCGGGAACACCGGGCGCGCTCACCTCGCTGACTCGTGTTGAGCGACAAACCTCCCCGTGTCCATCACTCGAGTCGTAAGGGGGAATTGAGTACGCCTACGCTCTCACCTTTCCCCTGCGGCGGCTGTGGAGTGGTCCTGGGGTCTCGGGACGCTTCCTCCTCCATCGGCTGGCTGGTCGGTTGCCGAGGTGGCAACGGGCGGACCGGCCTTTTCGCGACCTTGGAAGGCGCTTTGCAGGCCTTCCCCCCCATCCTATGGTCCGCCGGTTTCTTTGCGGCGACGCACACGGCACAACGCGGGGCAGCGGAGCACTGTGCCGCCTTGTGGCCAGGTTGACCACAGCGGCAGCACAACTCCCCCCGGTCGATCGGTGCGTCACACTGAGCCCTCACGTGTCCCGCCTCAAAACAGCGGAAACACCTAAGAGGTGAGGGCTCTACGAGCTTCACCTCGGCCACCACCCACGAGACCATCAGGCGTCCTGCGGCAGCCACCTTTTTGGCAGCAGCCACGGGACACCGAACCCAGGCCATCCCGAGGCCTGCGGGATACCGCAGGACCTCGCTACACTTAATAGTGTGCCTGGGACAGTCACCAGCCAGCGATACAGCCGCCACCACATCCTCCACAGAGGCCGAATCATCTAGACCGGACACCTTGACTTCGGCTGTCTTAGGTACGCAGAGGGCGAGTCCCTCGGGCGCCCCTCCTTCCTCAAGAGGACCATCGTGCCCGCCTTCCACACCCGCGGGAAACGGCCCCGCGTTAGGCAGGCATCGAAGAGTCCTCTGAGTTTGCCCTCGAGTGCGCCGGATGCTAGGACCCACGCACGGCCAGGTACACCGTCGGGTCCTGGGGCCGTATTCCTTGAACGGAGTCGAAGAATCGCGGCCCCGAACTCTCCCGGGGTTACCGGCGGTACCACCTCGTCCCCGCCAGCAACCGCATCCACCGCAGTCGGAGCCATGGTCGGCGGCGTGTGTTCCTCCCTCTCGGGGAACAGAGCTGCAACCACTGCGTCCACGAACTGGGGCTGGAGACTTTGCGTCAGAGGGGGTGCCCATGGGCGAAGTTTCCCCCGCACCATGCGGTATGGGCGGCCCCACGGATCACGGTTCAGAGTCTCCAGCAGCTCGATTCTCGCCCCAGCCTTGGCCTCACCAATGGCGATTTGAAGACGAAGCTTGGCCCTCCCGTAAGCGTCGCGCAACGATGACTCGGCCGCATCGTCACGGCGTCTCCTCCGGCGTTGCCTCGTGTACTGGCGTCTCGCGACTACGCACGCAGTGCGCAGCACAGCGATGTCGGCGGACCACCAGTACACCTGCCTTTTCGGCGGTCGAGGCCCCAACCGTGGCATCGACGCATCGCAGACGCGAGCGTCGATAACGTCGTATCGTAAGGGCGGGTTACCAGCGCCGACGATGTTGTCCTGATATTCTCGGGTAACACAGCACTCGAAGTACAGGAGCGGGCCAATGCCGCCCTCGAACATGTTAGGAGATGGGGAGTCAAAAATAAACTCCAATTCGCGCCGCAAAAGACCAAGGCAATCTTAATTACAAATAAATTAAAATATGACTTGCCATCTCTAAGCATGGGTGGGAAGGGTGGGCTGTCCCGTGAAGTAAAAGTACTCGGCCTCACAGTTGACGATAGATTAACGTTTAACACTCACGTGAAGAATGTGTGCCGTAAAGCACAAAACCTATACAGTCAACTGTCGAGAGCTGCAAGAGTTCACTGGGGCCTAAACTCCGATGTGGTACGGTCCATTTACGTTGCCGTGGTGGAGCCGACAATAATGTACGCGGCAAGCGCCTGGGCAACGGCAACAAATAAAGTAGGTGTGAAGAAACAATTCAACGCAGTGCAACGCGGCTTCGTTCAAAAAATTATTAAGGCACACAGAACTGTTGCCTGAACTCAGCCTTATTGCTTGCCGGACTGCTTCCCCTGGACTTGAGGATCCAGGAAGCAGCCTCACTCTATGAGATCAAGAAAGGGTTCTCTCGGCGAGTAGTGCAGGATCGGGATATAGAGACAGGGATAAGTTTTAAAGAGAAACCACACCCCGCGGACCAACTTGGGCTGCAATTCATATGTCTGGGGGATAGTGCACAAGTGTACCAACATGACAACAACAGCTTAAAGATATTCACGGATGGGAGCAAAATTGAAGGTAAAGTCGGCGCGGCGTTATCGATTTGGTATGACGCCACAGAGATCAAAACCCGGAAATTACTATCACGACGACACGGTACCACGTCGTGCCGTCGTCCTCCTCGGGGTCGCTCATACTGGACGGTCGGAGCCCCCACTCCGATCGTCAGCGACCCGTAGGGCCCCGTTTACGGTAGGGGATCACCGGGAGGGCCGTGACGAGGCGCGCGAGCGCCGCGTCGGCCCCGTCTTCGAGCAGGATCGGTCCTCTCTCTATCCCGCTCGGCAGCCTCCTTTCGAACCATTACGGTCTCACAGAATAAGGCTACGGCACTCCACGCCGATTCCCCGCGCAGCATCGCCGACACGACTGCTGGCAGGATCAGGTTCCGTCCGATGTGACCGATCAAGACCCGCCGCTCGGCTTCCCATGCCGGGCAAGCAGCGAGCGTGTGCGATGCTGAGTCTCGGTCTTTGTGGCCATAATGGAAGCAATTCGCCGTCGCCTCGCGAAGGATCTTACATGCTGGTAATCACCGAAGCACTCGTGCCCGGTGATCACCTGCGTAAGTCTGTAGGTGAGTCTTCCTCCTCGTCGCTGCATCAGGCTTCGAAGACCAGCAGGAATGCTCCGACGACGCGTTTGCGCGCATAGTGCTCCTCGCGGAGCCTTGCGCGCCACGTCGCGAATGCGATACGTCGTTCCTGCCGTTTTACCGCCTCGAGCGCCTCTTCTGGCTCGCCACCACCGCTCTGGCGTAGGACGCGAATTCGGTGATACACCCTCGCGTCCATGTCCGCCAGTATATCAAGAGGTGGAAAGCGAGCCAGGATTATCACCGCCTCAAACGATACCGTCCGGTATCCTCGTACGACCCGTATGGCCATCCTACGCTGGACGCTGTAGATCTTAGTCCTACAGCGTCGGATGGCCAGCCTTTCGCCCAGACGGGCGCCCCGTACAGGGCTACGGATCGTACGACCCCGGCATAGAGGCGGCGAACTTCTCCCTCGGTCCCCGAGATTGGGCAGCAGTCTGTGCAGAGCACCCGCTACCCTCTCGATCCGGGGGACCAGGCGCTCGAAATGCTCTTCGAAGCCCCAGCGACTGTCCAGAGTGAGGCCCAGGTACTTCATGTACCGCCCCACTCTGACTTCAGACCCACCTACTCGGACGCACGAGTCGGGTGGTTCCCTGCTCCGCGGCAGTTTGTGGAACCATAGCGCCTCGGTCTTGTGAGGCGCTACCTCCAGTCCCAACTCGTGGACTTTGGCGACGACGATTTCCGCCCCAAGCTCGGCGAGCTCCTTGGCCCTCTCTCTGAATCTGCGACTCTGTCTGCCTTCTTCAAGAGGACCAGTCGGGCCTCCTTCCAGGCCCTAGGGAACGAGGAGTTACGGAGGCAGCTGCCTCAGCCTGTTCCCGAGGGTAGCCAGACTCAACACCCAGACCCGGCCGGGAATTCCGTCGGGTCCCGGCGCGGTGTTCCTGCCTCTCAAGCGGCACACGGCTCGGTCCAGCTCCTGTGCGGTCACCCCCATTTCGTCACACCAATGACACGAAGATTGGGGGTAGACCGATGGGACTTGACCGACCCTCCGGAAAGAGCGAGCACCACTTTTCCCAAGAGGGCCGGATCGAGTTTCCGTCACCGGGGGCGTCCAGGACGGAGCTTTCCTAGCACCATCCTGTACGGACGCCCCCACGGATCCTCGTCGAGTCCCTCAGGAGCTCTCTCCAGGACCGAGACCTGGCGTTGCAGACGCCTGCCTGCAACGCCTTCGTGGCCGCTCGATACACCTCGTAGAGTCTGGCTATCTCCTCACTCCGGGCTCGCCTTCGCCTCCTTCAGGCTCTGGTGTACTGGCGGCGGCTCCGCAAGCAGATCGCCTCGCAGCTCCGCGATCTCTGCCGACCACCAGTACACCGCCCACGCTGGGGCGACCGGTCCGGGGCATCGACGCGTCACAAATACGCGTCATCGTGTCCCCGGAACCAGTTCGCTTCCACTTCCGGATCGGACGGAACCTCTTCGGCGCTTTCTGGCCATATCGCGACGTTGGCGGCGGCCCCGAGCAAATCTCGGTCTAGCCGCTTGAGACACCAACGTCGCGTGTGACTGCCTTCTCGGCGGCTGGTGTCAGCGTCAGGGCGGCGGATTGCAAGATCGAATAAAATATGGCGGTGGTCGGATAACGTGACCACCTCCTCTGCAACCCGCCAGCCCGACAACATGCGCATCGCGGCGGGGAGTCGCCCATGTAAGATCCACGACCGACTCCCCTTCACCGCACGCACAAGCATAAGAAGCACAGGCACAACCTAAACTGCAAACCTGAAAAGCCTAGCCTAGCCTAGCCCTGAGCCTGAAGCACAAGCCTGGCCTGGCCTGGCTAGCCCTAGCCTGGCCTAACCTAACCTAACCTAACCTAACCTAACCTAACCTAACCTAACCTAACCTAACCTAACCTAACCTAACCTAACCTAACCTAACCTAACCTAACCTAACCTAACCTAACCTAACCTAACCTAACCTAACCTAACCTAACCTAACCTAACCTAACCTAACCTAACCTA
>JAGSMU010000154.1:0-142225 GCA_029286865.1 Teinopalpus imperialis
CAAACCTGAAAAGCCTAGCCTAGCCTAGCCCTGAGCCTGAAGCACAAGCCTGGCCTGGCCTGGCTAGCCCTAGCCTGGCCTGTTTCAGCCTAGCCTAGCCACAACCTAACCCTAAGCCTGGCCTAATAGCCTAGCCTGGCCTGGCCTAGCCTAGCCTGGCCTAGCCTGGCCTAACCTAGCCTGGCCTAGCCTAACCTAGCCTAGCCACAACCTAGCCTAGCCACAACCTGGCCTAGCCTAGCCTGGCCTAGCCTAACCTAACTACAACCTGGCCTAACCTAACCTAGCCACAACCTAACCTAACCTAGCCTAACCTAAGCCTAACCTAGCCTAGCCTAGCCTAACCTAGCCTAGCCTGGCCTAACCTAGCCTAACCTAACCTAACCTAGCCTAACCTAACCTAACCTAACCTAGCCTAACCTGAAAATAGCCTAGCCTAACCTAACCTAGCCTAACCTAACCTAGCCTAGCCTAGCACAACCTAGCCTAACCTAGCCTAACCTAACCTAGCCTAACCTGGCCTAACCTAACCTAACCCTAGCCCTAGCCTAACCTAGCCTAACCTAACCTAACCTAGCCTAGCCTAACCTAGCCTAGCCTAGCCTAGCTGCCCTAACCCTAGTAGCCTAACCTGGCCTAGCCTAGCCTAGCCTAAACAACCTAGCTTCTAGCTACAACCCTGGCTAACCCCCAGTCCTATAGACGTTTGACCCACGTGCGCCATACGTTCGAAGTCATCCACGCTTGATGTGAAAATATGCTTAAAAGTGTTCGAATATTGTGTATTATACATCAAAGATGCGGGCGGAAATTTGTGTAGTATAAAAGTAGTGAAATTGGATTGGTGAAAAGTGTATGTGCAAACCAAGGGTGGACAAAACAGTGTTTTTTACAACTTACCACGTGGTGCAAACATAAACCAGCATACGCTACTTGATTAGTCGCCTGGACCCCATGTTTTGGTTCTTCGAAGAGTCATGAGCTGCTCATTCCAGCCAAGTATCAGATTTTTCTGAGAATAAAAGTTATAAGACTTAAAATCAAAACAGGTTATGGTCCGGATCCTCAACCAGTGCTGTGCGGGTGTTTTCCTTGTCTGTACTGATAGCCCATCACCCCAGCTTTAATTAGAGCTATCCCAACATCTATCCAGGACACTAAAATTACGGATCACAGCAACAATTATAAAGGGTGAGTTAGTGCAATTCAACTTTAGGGGCCCCCCTGTAAAAACTAAAGTGATATATACTTTTAAAGTGATTAATTTATAGACAATCTAGTAAATAAGAAATTATTGTTGCAGAATTTTAGGTCAATAGGACGTATAGTTTTCTAGATATAAGCAAAATACTGGAACAGTACCTTAAATTTGCGTCATTTTACGTAATATTAAAACAAAGAAAACTTTTCATTTTGAACTTTCTGGTATTTTTCCACTTAGACTTAAAATACATCATAGTGCGCTACTAGTGGGTACTCAAACGGTGCTAATCGAACAATCCTACCACTCACCACCTGCAGTATAAACAACAGTGCAGAACTGCTGTTTTCAGTTCCATTCGCGCCTTATTTCGGTTCGAGCTGCCTTTCGATTTACCGGGCTATAACCATGTCTGACAAACAGTTGCGGGCGGTATGAATGGAGATGGCGGGTTTAAACGAGGTGCTTCTACACATCGGTCACCGCACCCTGCTTTCTGCACATGTTCCTGAGACAGTCACGGAGGAACCGGATATTACATTCTTTGAAGACCTCAGAGCAGCTGAGGGAAATCACTGAGATTATAAAGCCCAACACAGCGATGCACGCCCACCCTCCAGCTGCTCCACTGGTCAGAGATGACTTGCAACGGGATCTTAGTGAGTCACTGGCTCCCGTGCCACCACCTTCGCGACACGAAAAGGGAAATCCGGGAACGAGAGACATCCAAATGGCGTCTCCAGAACTACACCACTTGAGCTGCTGGCCTGGGCTTGGAGATGGCATTAACAGGATACCAAAACGAACTGTCCGATCTCCTAGCCGCCCCTTTCTCAAATCAGCCATTAAAGCAGCGAAATGAGGAAAAGACTGAAGGTAACGAGCCGAATTCCTGGGTGACGGTCACTAACAAAATTCCAGATGGTAAACTCCACCCCAATCCTCTCATCCGACACAGTTACCCCTGGGTTCAACATCATGATTGAATCCATAGATCCGGCACCAGCGAGGACATTGGTAAAATATAAAATTAAAACTGGAGTCAACGTCGTCGAGAGAGGGATAGGGATTTCAGCCATCAGGAAAATTAAAAACCAGAAAGTCGTAGTCTCCTGCACCTCGAAAGAAGAGAGCCAGAGCTTCAGGGACGCCTTTTGGGAAAGCTTCGCCGATAGTACCTCTCGGTAAAGCAACTATCGAACAAATCTCCTCTCATCAAACTTGCTGGTGTGGCAACGATCTCAACGACCTCATGCTCGCCGAAGCGGTAATCAAGCAGAACGGCCATCTTATAGGCGGGGTGGTTGAGAAGAATCGCACATCAGAGTGATTAGACGCACAAAGGTCGCAATAACGCGCTTACTAACATCGTTCTGGAAACAAATCCGGAAATGTGGCAAGCCTTAGTCAATAAGAAAGTGAGGGTCGGATACCAGATCGTAACCGCCATTGACCAATCCCCAGTGACACAATGCTACAAATGCCTGGGTTGGTCATCTGGCAAGGGTATGCAATGGTTCAACAAACTGTGGCTACTGCTCAGGAGCCCACGACACTGTGAGCTGCCCGGTGCGCACAGGACCGCCCCCGCTGCACCAACTGCCTTAAATTGAATGCCCTCATAGTGGACGTCACACACCCCGCTTACAGCAGCGAGTGAAGTGTGGCAAAAAGTGGGACAGAATAGCGAGAACTAGCGTCAGCTACTGTTAACGATGATAAGGCCCCACGAATACCACCATGGAGTTAACTGCCGCCTACAATAACCTGCAAGATTCTTCAGGCCAACTCTGGGAGGGGTTATGCCGCAACCAAGGAAATACTAAACACCTCATCCAAGGAGGGCTGTGTGACTGCTCCTCCTCCAGGAGCCTTATAAGCTGGCAGTAATAACCACCTTACCTGTTCCGCTAGGAACCATACAGGACTCAGCTAGACCGGGATCTGTCGTCCGCAGCAGTCGTCTTGCAAGACTCGCTGCATATCACGATACAAACCAGAGTCTAATCTCCAAAAATATTGTTGCCTTCAAGATATCACTGCGACACAGATAGGCTAACGCCTACTTGGAGGGCAACCACAACATCGATGATGACCTCCAAACCCCAGACCTCTGCCTCGACAGCTTGGCACGCGGAGAACTCTGATCGCTGGGGATCTCAACGCAAAAGCTCCTGGTGGAAGTCCTATTGACGATGCTAGCCGAAAGGTTGCGGACTTCCTAAGAGCAGAGGGCTTGATGTCCTAAAACCGGGATCCACCTACCTTCTGCACCCTTAGGGACGGAAAATCTTACGCCAGTCACATCGACGTCACGGCGGTCTCCACAGACCTTCTTCCGAATGCCGGAAACTGGTGTTTGACCCGGACTTCGGAAACCTTTCTGACCACAGACCGATCACTTTGATCTCTCTCCGCGTTCTTCGAACTCATAATAACATTAGACTCCAAACCCGCCACAAGAGTCTATAACACGGGAAAAGCCGACTGACGTGAAATTCCGACAGTCACTGTCTACCGAGTTCAGGTGCAGGGATCGAGGTGAGCGCTCTGGAGGCAATCACCGCAAACCGAGACCTAGACAAAGTAATTACACCTTCAGGAATGCGTCACAAATGCCTGCGACATCGATCCCAAAGATCAAAGATAAGATCCTGAAGTAGACCTTCTCACTGGTGGAACCGCGAACCGACTCTCAAGGAGAACTGTAAGGAGACTCCGCAGAAAAATCAGCGCTGCTAACAACCGCAGAAGGCCTTTCGTGATAGCAGACTATCTGCGCGCCAAAGAAATCTACAAACAGAAGATCCAGTCAGCTATCACGGAGAGCTGGAGGAGCTTCTGCTGCGACATTGCGGACAAGGAGACCTTATGGGAAGTTTTACCGCGGTCCTTAAGGTATGCGGAGAACGTAGAGAAGACGTGCAGCCGCCAGACCCCTTTCAGACAGGTCGCTATCGCCGGAGGACTCGGCGGCCTTATTGGCCAAAACTTTCTTCCCACTGGACGAACACGACACTGACACCGCAGGAGCAACGGGAAATTAGGAGGACAATAGAAGATCTATCCCCAGACACTGACGCTCAGACCCCTAGCATGACTACCGTCCTTTTTTCAACGCAGGGATGAAATAAAAACTCCCTACACTCAATGAACCCTAAGAAGGCCCCGGCATCGATGGATTCACGGCGGACATCTGCCTGAATGCTCACAGAACCCGCCATCTTTGCCGCCATCTATAACACCTTCCGCTCCCAGTGTCGGACACCTCCTGGCCAAAATGGAAAATGGCGGTAATTAAAGTCATCCCAAAACCAGGCAAAACCGACTATAGTCTTCCCAAAAGCTTATAGACCAATCGGCTTGCTTCCCATTTTGGCAAAGCCTTGGAGAAGATGGTCACATTAAGACTTGCCGGACCCTGTGAACGGTTGCGCCCTTAGCCCCAGGCAGTACGGATTCCGGCCGCAGTGGAACGGAGGACGCCCTCTATGACGCCATGACGGTCATCAAGGAAGGACTTAAAACAAAAATTGGTCTTAGTCATGTCCGGATTACAGAGGGTGCCTTCTGACAACGCGTGGTGGCTGGCAATTTTATATCAACTACTGCAAAGGAACCTAGACCACAAAACCCTGGGACTGGTCCGCAGCTACCTCCGGGCAGAAAATTGAGTCTGCTACGCCGGAACCCGAGTGGTCCGGAACACTAACAAAGGATGCATTCAAGGCTCAACCTGCGGGACTCTACTCTTGAACATCCAGCTTGACCCACTTCTCCAGGACGCTGAGACCTAGAGGCCCACGTCCAGGTGTTCGCCGACGACATCCTTTTTGTGGTGGCAACGGCACACGACACCTATAATTTGGAGCGCAAAATGTCTAAAGCCTTGGACTTAATATCCAAATGGGGGAAAAAGATCCAAGATGCGCTTTTGCTGCCCAAAAGACACAAGCTATTCTCATTACCAGGAAACTCAAGTACCAAAGGCCAAAGTGGTTTTTGAGGGAACTGAAATTCCACTTTACTTACGCCTGCCCAGTCCGCAGAACCATACCTGCCGGTCTCCATTCCAGGCGCAAGCGCCAACTGGGGTCTGGCAGCGACATTCTGCGTACCATATATAGGGTGGTGGTCGAGCCCAATTTCTGCTGTACGCGGCCAACGTCTGGGCGTGGAAGCCAGGAATAAAAAGAGGAACCGCCAGAAACTCGATCACATAACCAGAAGTTTTGCCATCAAGATAGCAAGGCACATAGAACAACCTCTTTAGTTGCCCCCAACCACATTACGCCAATATCCCTGCCCCTGGACCCAGCGTGCGGAGGAGCAGGCAAAAATATTCCTTGTAAAGAGGTAAAGATCTCCACGATTCCCCTGGTAGAATCCTGGAGCGCAGAGTACACCCACACCAACTTCCCATCCAGCGCTAAGGATATTTAGGGAATTCCTGGAGATCAGAGGAGCCGGAGATCTCCAAAGATCGATTAGAGATGCAGCCAAATCTGCTAACCCGACGGGAGCAAGTGGGAAGGTAGAGTTGGGGTAGCGGTGTCTTTTGAGCGACGATCATGAAAAACTAGCTCCGCCCTGGTCTCTCCTGACTACTGCAGTGTTTTCCCAGGCAGAGTTGGTAGCCAATGAGGAGCTCTAGGACTGGCTGAGAGAGGCTCCAAGAAATACAGTCGGATTTTTATACTCTGCGACTCCAGATCGGCCTCCCAGAGCATCTGCTGTGACCCGACTCTCCACCCCTTGGCCCATGACATACGGGAGAAGATGACAGGCTGACTCTTAAGGGTCTTGAAATAAAACTGGCATGGATCAAGGCGCACGCTGCTGAAATGAACGAGCAGACAAATTCAAGCGAAGACCGCAGCTCTAACACTAAAAGTAAACCCTCGTACGACTGTTTCCCCTCTTTGCAGCGTACCATCAGGAGGGAACGCTGACCATCTTGGTGCAGGAACGATTCAATTCATATAACTCCAACATCAAGTTGTTTTTCGACGACATTAGGTTGCGCACAGTGCTCCTCAAGAGCATGGACCACTCCAAATCTAAGATCTCAAATTTTTACTGCCATGGAGGAGCCAAGGAATACCTCTACAAATTTAAATTGGCGGATGATCCATTCTGTGCTTGCGATGGAGAGACTCACGACAATCGCGCACACATCATAAATTCAAGTGCCCACGCTTCGCCATACTGCGTCTCGACTGCGAAAGCACAGAATGGACCACACCATCGCCGAGGACACCATAGTGCGACTAGTGCGGAATGAAGACACTCCGTGACATCTTCATTAACTACTGCTTGACTGTAATGCGCCGAGCAGCAAAAGCAAACGGGTCAACCATAGTGAGTTAAACGTCAATCCAAAAGTTAACTAAAATCCTTAAAGAAAAAACCCATCTGATCCCAAATCTAATCTAGTCAAATTTTAAATTCTTATTATCTACACTATTTATGATCAATTTTATCAATAATGCTAATCAATTTTATTTAATCGCAATTCATTAAACTAATTCTATTTATGTCTATTGTTTATTGATTACTCTCAAATGTAAAACTTCAATCCTTTGGCTTTAGCCATTCAAATAAAACAAATATTATTCTGCTCAAAACTTATCATTACTTATCAAGCATCAATTTAGCCACTCCTCAGACTAAGATTTACTCTAGCCTTTGCTAATATTAGCTTATCCATGAACTTGCGAACCCACGCCCTTGTAATCGCAATAAACTGTAATGGTTCCGAGTACTGCTGCTTGTTTCCTGCGTGGAACAGATAGTCAAGAAAACTCGTATACCAAAACCACTTATCCAATGTTACATTATGTCTATCTAGTGACAAGAGTAAATCCAATATAAATAATTGCAAATTAACTAATTACATTTAAAATGACTGTATTGTATAAAATTGAATGTACATAAATATATGAAGCAACAAAACAGAAGTTAATACTACTACGTGCAAAAATGTAATATAAATTGAATTTTTAATTGTATAATATTGCTACAAATTAAGGCTAATTGTAACGCCGTAGGACTGAAATTAATAATAATAATAATAATAATAATAAAAACACTGAAAAAAATTATTTCCCTTGTCTTAATCCTAGAATAAATGATGCTGCATAAACAATAGCAGCAGGGCTGAAAAAAAAAAAAAACCTAACCTAACCCAACCTAACCTAACCTAACTCCAACTCTAACCTAACCTAACTCAACCTAACCTAACCTAACTCTTAACCTAACTCTAACTTAACCTAACCTAACCTAACCTAACCTAACCTAACCTTAACCTAACCTAACCCAACCTAACCTAACCTAACCTAACCTAACCTAACCCAACCTAACCTAACCTAATCCCAACCTAACCTAACCTAACCTAACCTAACCTAACCTAACCTAACCTAACCTAACCTAACCTAACTCTAACCTTTTTTTTTTTTTCGTGGGGAAATGCTCATTTGGCTACCGCCCTGCGGGGACGAGGGCGGGTTATGTCGGACTCGCACCGACTAAAACCCCACGGTGTTCCTTCTGCCCACTTGGTGCTGTGCATGCGGGGCGCGTGAGCGTTCTTCCGCGTGCACAGCTGTGGCGGCTTGCTGAACGCAGGCCCCGGCCGTTTTGTAACCTTTTATGAGGCGCGCGGGAACACCGGGCGCTCTCACCTCACTGACTCATATTGAACTACAGACCTCCCCGGGCCGATGGCTCGAGTCGTATTCGGGGAAGTAGGGTGTGCTTGCGCTTACGCTTTTCCCCGGCGGCGGCTGCGGACTAGTCCGTGGTCACGGGACGGTTCCTCCTCCATCGCTTCAACCGTCCCTTGCGGCTGACTGGCCGGGTGCCTGGGTGGCAGCGGGCGGACCAACCTTTTCCACTCTTGGGCGCGGCCTTGCAGGTCTTTGCCCCCATCTTGTGGTCCGCCGGTTTTGCTGGCTGCGACACACACAGCGCAACGCGGGTTGGCGGAGCACTGTGCCGCCTTTGTGGCCAGATTCACCACAGCGGAAGCACAGCTCCCCACGATCGACTGCGGCGCCGCACTGAGCCCTCACATGTCCAGCTTCTAAGCAGCGGAAACACCTCACAGGTGAGGGGCTCCACCAGCTTGACCACGGCTGCCACCCACGAGACCATGGGTCGCCCGCCGGCGTACCTTTTGGCGGCAGCCACAGGGCAATTTGACCCAGGCCATTCCGAGTCCTGCAGGGGTATCGCAGAATGTCGCTGCCTTAACGGCCTCTTCAGTGCAGCCACCAGCCTTCGTCACGGCCGCTACCACGTCCTCCGCTGTAGCAGAGTCGTCCAGACCGGTCACCTTGACCTCCGCCGTCTTCGCCGGTCTGGATACCCGCACTCGCTTGCCCGCTGCTGCAAGCACCTCGCTTAATCTTTTAGCGAGGGCGTCCGCCTTGTCGCCGCTGTCTGCGCCGGGGAGTTTCAAACATTCGAGCTCCCGTTGCGCAGACGCGGAATCCCCATCTGCCATACCGAGGGAGGCGAGTTGATCTTCGCCTTTGCCTCGGTAATAACGTCGGTATAGGTGACGCCTGCTGCCACTGCCTCCGGCTCCAGGGTCACCACCACGGCGGACGATCGCGGAGTGGCGATCGTGACTGCCCTCTTTGCGGGTTTGCGGGACTCTTTACCACCGCCTTCCCAGTCTTCTTTTGAGTCCCTTCTTCACCACCGTAGTCCACGGTTGCTCCGTTGACTTCGGTACCAGTGATCAGGACTCAGCTTCCCTCGTTTGGCTCTCTTTCGCCCGAACAAGACTCTTTCCCTTTGGGGCGTTTCGGGGCCACGGAACCCCCAGCGGCAGCTGGTGCGGCGCTGACTGCCTTGACAGGCAGCTTTGCGGCTACAGGTGCCTGGGAAGGCGGGGACCGGACAAAGGAACGGGTTCCGCTACCAGTCCTCTATCTGCCGCCAGTGGTGGGCGGAGGCGCTTTCCGGCAGCAGGCGGTCCTCTAGTGCGGCGAATCTGGCGTTGATCATTGACCCCACCTGGTCAATGATCGAACTGACTCCCTCGCCACCAGCTCCCTCAGCTTGTTGGCTCGGCCGGTTTTACCTACATGCCAAAGTAGGCCACCTCCTTCCGCAGCTGCGACGCTTCGTCTAGGAGGCGAGTGTTTGCAGCCTGCAGGTTCCGCGTTTCATCAGAGGTACAGCGTCTCTGCAGAGTCCGAGTAACCTCTGTCACGGTCTCCGCTGCCTCCTTAAGCGCACGAACAAAGTTGCCCTTTAAGTTCTTGGACTTAGTGGCAGCCAAGTTGATGACGCCGACGCTGTCCTCGATCCTCTTCTCCAGGTCCGCCGCTGCCTCGAAGTCGCCATCGTTTGATGACGACTCAGACAGGGATTGACTTGCCGGTGCGGAGCTGTCGAGTTGCCGCAACAATCTTCGCCTCCGCCTCCACCCTCAGTTCCGCTTCTCGTGCTGACACCAACGCCATTTTGCCTGGGCAAGGCCTACATACTCCCCTGTTGTTGGGGTCGCCCTCGGCCTCTCTTGGCAGATGTTCTTGCGTACCCAGGCTGTTTCCACCGTCATGGCCCGTACCAGAGCCACATGATGCGTCCACAGAAGGACGTTTCCTCCCGCCACTTCGTCTACCGTCTTCAAACGACTCTACGCTCAGCATAGAGAGTCACTGTCGTCATCGCTGTCTCGTTCAGTTTCAGTCCGTTGTGCATAATTAATTTTTCCATTTTGATTCCCACGATAAAGGTCGATATAAACGGTCGATCCCGGGTGACGCCTATTCCGGAGACAAGGCTGCATACTGTGGGGTCGCCTGGTACCCACAGGTTTTAAGACTTCGCTGTCTGGTTTTATAGAGTGATCCTTCTCGCGGGCCGGCCAATTAAGGCAAGCCCTCCGCTCCACTGCACCTCAACGTACCCCATGATCGTCAGCGCTGGGGTCTTTGAAGAGTACAGCGGGTTACGGCGCGCTGGTGGAGCCGACGTAACTCCCCAGTTTTGGACGGTTGTGCCCGGAGGCAGTGTTAGTGCACACCGAGCCCATCCCCACACTGTGAGCATTAGGCACTGGAAACGATATATCGTCGCCAGTTGCTAATACCCACCATCATTTGTTGCCTTTCCCCCGGATACTTTGATCAAGGAGAAATGCAACCTCCCACAACGCTCGATGGTTCAGTGCCCGGCGGCAGTAAAAACGCACACCGAGCCCATCCCCCACACTGTGAGCATTAGGCACTGCCAACGACGTATCGCCACCAGTTCCCAATGCACACCTTCAATTTGTTGCCTTTCCCCCGGATACTTTGATCAAGGAGAAATGCAACATCTGCCCTCGCATTGGGCACTGAGAACGACGTATCGTCACCAGTGCCCAATGCGCATCATCGTTCGGTTGCCTTTCCTCCGGATACGGAAATCAGAGGAAATGCAACCCCCTGCCTCCGCTGTGCCCTCCGCTTATCAGGAGGGACACGCCAGGCAGCTATCCCCTGTCAGAACATTCGCCACTGGCAACAACGCGTCATCACCAGTGCCCAGGGTGCACCGTCCCGGCGTTGCCTTTCCCCGGATACAATGGTATCAAGGGGAAATTCAACGACCAGGCACTCGAGGAGGTTTTCTGACGTGGCACCCCAACCTAACCTAACCCAACCTAACCTAACCTAACCTAGCCTAACCTAGCCTAACCTAACCTAACCTAACCTAACCTAACCTAACCTAACCTAGCCTAACCTTTTTTTTTTTTTTTTTTTTTACATGGGGAAATGCCTACGCATACCCACCTGCGGGGACAGGGTAAGGTTATCCCGAGGACCTCGCACCGACTAAAACCCCATGGTGTTCCTCCATCGTCGCGTATGGCGGGGTCACGGGAACGCTTTCGCACACATCCGCGACCCCGCCTGCGCCGGCCGACCAGGCGGCCCCTTCTCCGGGGAGGACATCTCCTCTCCACCCCTCTGGCGGGGCGCGCCGGAACACGGACGCGCCCTCCAACTCGGCCTCCTCTGTGGGTGGGAAGCGGACTCCCCGAGTCCGCCCCAGAAACCATGGGGGCCAGGAAAGCCCCAGCCCCTGCGGCGGATCTGGTGTTAGGCTCCGCCGCCGACCAATGTTCGGCCGCGGAGGACAGGAGAGCGGCAGGATCAACCAGCACTCCACTGAACCCGCTGGCTTACCACGGCCGCATCAGCGGTGCGACCCCGCTTGAGTCGCGGAGGATGAGGAGATACACTACCCTCCCTCCGCGACTCCGTCTCCGATGCGGAGGGTGGGGGCGACGATGCGCGGTACCGCTGCTAACAGTCCCCGCACCGCCACCCCATTCCCCGACTCCTTTCGGCTGCGGATGGTGCGTAAGACGGCCTCACTCCGTCCATCCGCACCCGCAGCTAGCCCACCGGCATACACATCCAGGGCGGGCCCAGCTCCAGCCGCGGACGGCCTCGGGCCGGCCTTAGAACGCCTTAAGGCCGGCCATTTGGGTTCCTCTTAACTTCACCGTGGTTAACTCCACACCACGGTTACTAAGCCAGCGACAAAGCGGGAACCCTTCGGGGGAACCTAACCTAACCTAACCTAACCTAACCTAACCTAACCTAACCTAACCTAACCTAACCTAACCTAACCTAACCTAACCTAACCTAACCTAACCTAACCTAACCTAACCTAACCTAACCTAACCTAACCTAACCTAACCAGTCTCGCGCTCGCGCTCGACCCGTACGCAGCGAAAGTGAAGCGCTCCGTGATTAAAAAATCACGAAAGTGGGTAAAGTTTTGTGAAAACAGTCGTTTATACATCAAAAGACGCAGAAAAGTGAGAACAATGTGATGGTGTAGTTTTTATTAACAATTTATTTATTTTAAACCCATTTTGGGTCAAAAACAGTTTTAAAACAATAATTGTGCGGGTTGTCAGCTTCAATCGCGTGCGGCACTCGATTTGTCGCGATGACCCCCTATATTTTTGTGTTTTAGATAGACCCTTACCTATCCTTCTGTGTGCCAAATTTCAGATTTTTCTGAATAATAGTTTTAAGTTACAGACCTTTTTCGCTAAAAGGACCCTATAGCTTACGTAATATTAAATCTCAAACCGACTTTTTGTTTATTATTAGTGCTTAATTATAGTTTTAAAGTGCAGTGTGGACAATAAAATAGATTATAGCATAAAACTTTGTACATTAGGGGCCGCTTTCCCCGCAAATTAATGTTTGTAATCGCTTGCGATGTCGAGTAAGACGACAGCAGCGGATAACCTCTCCCCGCCCTACCGGCGGGGTGGAGAAGTCTGCGATGTAGACGTTTTTAAGCGTTGTCTACAAACTCACCGAATGCATAAACAAAGCTGTGACCGAGGGTAAATCGGTAACAGCAGCAAACAAGCGTCTCATTACTTTGGCTGCGACGGAAATTCGTCGCTGCGGCCTGGATTGGCTAGCATCACTCCTGATGCAGCAACTACCTGCGATCACACCCATCGACAGCGATTTAAAGGCTGACATCGTGGCCTGTGTACGTGACGAGATGGCCAAATTTAAGGGGCAGATCTCAGCGCAGCTCCAGCAGACTCGCACCACGTCATGCTCTCAGGCCGCAATGACCGGCCGCACTCCAGCGACTCAGGGCGGTGGCGCCGCATCTTCGGCCACGCCTGCTCCACCACCTGCGACCAAGCCAGCTATCATAGTCAGCACGGTGGCGGAGACCAAGACCAGGCAAGAAGTGATACAAGCTTTTAAGAAGAGTATTACGTACCGTGAATCATCATACGCACCGGCACGCATTCAAGCTGTGTCGAATAATAAATTGCGGATCGAATTTGACACCACGACCCAGCGGGATGACACGTTGCAGAGATTGAAAACACGATCAGAGATTAAGGCTGAACCTGTCCGCAGACTTAAGCCTATGATCATAATGAAAGGCGTCTCAAAAGACACTCCTGCTGAAGATCTCGTCGCCATCATCAAGGTTCAAAACACTGAACTCGGCGAGATAATCGGCAGCGACCCTGAAATTTGAAACTACGCTTCAAGCGCAATAATAAGAACCAGAACTTATACAACGCAGTTCTGTTAGCGGAACCGAAGGTATACAGGAAAATGGTGGATATGGCAAGGATTGCCGTAGACCACCAGAAGATCCACGTTGCCAGCTTCTCTCCATTCCTTCAGTGCCATAAATGCCTGCAATTCGGGCATATGCGTTCCCCACTGTACAGCGGCCGTGAGCCCTTGCTCCCACTGTGCTAGCACCGAACATCAAGTTGCTGAGTGCCCAAGCAAAGACGCTCGAACTCAGCGAAATGTTTTAATTGTGTTGCGCATAATGATAAGTTTAAAACAAAATGACATTAAACACACCGCGAACTCAATGTCCTGCCCACGCCTGCGAGCCATGAGAGAGTCGACAACAGAGTAGACTACGGAGCGTAGCTCCTCTCTCTCACGGTCAGCGACGGTGGAGCAGTTTTTCAACTTTACATCTAAATTTTTACCATTTTAATATAACTGTTATATACTATTTTTATATCTACAAGTCATGTCATTCATCATACATTAAATTGCCTCAATTAACCATGTTAAATTTGTGTCATGTACGTGCCGCCGCCCTTCGGGTTGCGAACGGTGCACCGTATCTAACGGCTAGCACCGCTGAGCATGCGGGAGCAACCACAGCTTTCGTTTAAAAATTTTTAATTGTTTATATTTTTACTTTCACAACCGACTGCGCGCTGCGTCGCCCCCGCCCCGCCCCGCTCCCCGCGCATTCCGCGAAGGGACCGGGGCTCAAGCGGTGTCTATTTTTAGATGCGGCGACGCAGTTCAATTGTTTATGCAATCTTAGTAATAATTTCTTTCTTTTTTTGTAATTACTTCTCAAAATCCTTATGATAGGTCTAGCTCTAAGAAATTAGTACTTATATAGAATAGATATTTGTATACAAAAGAATTGTTGTTGATCTTTTTGCTGTATATAATGTTGTCATATATTTATGTTCATTTTCTTTTACAATCTTGCTATTTTTTTTTCTTTTATTAAATTATATTAGGCCAGCTTTGCAAGCATTCAATTAACTAATCACGTCAAATTTGTGTCTAATTACGTGCCGCCGCCCTTCCCGGGATGCGAACGGTGCACCGTATCTAACGGCTAGCACCGCTGAGCATGCGGGAGCGGCCACGGCACCGTTTAAATATTTAATTGTTTACATTTTTACTTGCACAACCGACGGCGCGCTGCGTCGCCCCCGCCCCGCCCCGCTCCCCGCGCATTCCGCGAAGGGACCGGGGCTCAAGCGGTGTCTATTTTTAGATGCGGCGACGCGGTTCAATTGTTTATGTTATCGTAGTAATAATTTCTTTATTTATTTTTGTAATTATTTTTCAACTTCATAAGATAAGTCTAGCTTTAAGAATTTAATACTAAAATAGTATAGATACTTGTATACAAAATAATTGTTATTGTTCTTTCTGCAGTATATAATGTTATCATATATTTATGTTTATTTTCACGATCATGCTATCTATCATTCATTAAATTATTGTAGACAAGCTTTGGAAATACCTTAATTAATTAAGTACGACAAATTTGTGCCTAAGTACGTGCCGCCGCCCTTCCCGGGTTGCGAACGGTGCATCGTATCTGTCTGCGAGCACCGCTGAGCATGCGGGATCGGCCACGGCACAGTTTAAACTTTTAATCGCTCCGTCTTAATTTGTTTACATTCTTACTCTCACAACCGACGGCGCGCTGCGTCGCCCCCGCCTCGCCCCGCTCCCCGCGCCCGCCGCGATGGGACCGGGGCCCGAAGCGATGTCTATTTTTAGATGCGGCGACGCAGTTCAATTGTTTATGTTATCGTATTTATTATTTCTTTTCCTCTTTTGTAATTCCTTTACAAAATCTTAAGATAGGTCTAGCATTAAGAAATTAGCACTAATTTAGAATAGATACTTGTATATAGATAAATAATTGTTGTTTTTGCATTATATAATGTCGTCATATATTTATGTTTATTTCCTTTTACGATCATGCTATTTTTCTTTTATTAAATTATATTAGGCCAGCTTTGCAAGCATTCGATTAATTAATCAAGTTAAATTTGTATCTAATTACGTGCCGCCGCCCTTCCCGGGTTGCAAACGGTGCATCGTATCCCATGGCGAGCACCGCTGAGCATTGCGGGATCGGCCACGGCACAGTTTAAACTTTTTATCGCTCCGTCTTAATTTGTTTATATTTTTACTTTTACAACCGACTGCGCGCTGCGTCGCCCCCGCCTCGCCCCGCTCCCCGCGCCCGCCGCTAAGGGACCGGGGCCCCAAGCGATGTCTATTTTTAGATGCGGCGACGCAGTCCAATTGTTTATGTTATCGTATTTATTATTTCTTTTTCCTTTTTTTGTAATACCTTTACAAAATCCTAAGATAGGTCTAGTTTTAAGAATTTAGCACTAATTTAAAATAGATACTTGTATATAGATAAATAATTGTTGTTTTTGCATTATTTAATGTCGTTATATGTTTATGTTTATTTTTCTTTTACGATCATACTATTTACCATTTATTAAATTGCAGTAGGCCAGCTTTGTAAATACCTCAATTATTTAATTACGTCAAATTAGTGTTTAAGCATACGGCACATGCCGCCGACATTCCCGGGCTGCGAACGACGCCCGTATTTTATTGCGAGCATCGCCGCTCGGGAGTGGCCGTGGCATGGTTTAAATTGTACATCGCTCCTTACAACTTGTTATTGCTGTGACCGTTAGCGCACCGCGCCTCCCGCGCCTCGTCCCGCTCCCCGCGCATGACGCGTCGGACCGTGACCTTCAAGCGGCGTTTAATTTTTAGATACGGCGACGTAGTTCAATTGTCTAAGTTAAAGTAATAATTATTTCTTTTTCTTTAGTAACTCTTCTAAATCCTAATGTTAAGGTCTAGCTTTAAGAAATTAGCACTAATTTAGAATATATACTTGCATACATATAACTGCTCTTTTTGCATTATATAATGTTGTTATATACTTATGTTTATTTTTACGATTATACAATCTATCATTTATTAAACTATAGTAGGCCATCTTTGTAAATACTTCAATCAATTGAGCATGTTAAATTAGTGTCTAAGCACGTGCCGCCGCCCTTCGGGTTGCGAACGGTGCATCGCATCTGACTGCGAGCACCGCTGAGCATTGCGGGATCGGCCACGGCACAGTTTAAACTTTTAATCGCTCCGTCTTAATTTGTTTAAATTCTTGTGTCCACAAACCGACAGAGCACCGCGCCCCCCGCGCCGCACCTCGCTCCCCGAGCGTGCGCCGGCGGCGGAGAAGGCGTGGCCTCGTTACGCCGGGTCTATTTTTTAGCCACGGTGAAGCGGTTGCATGTGTGCGTTTAATTTTGTATAAAGAGTATTGTATTATGTTATTCGTTGCGCGTACACATCTTTCCAATGTCGTCATATATTTATGTTTATATTCATTTTATTTTTTATCGTATTTATTTACCATTAATTAAATTGTAGTAGGCCAGCTTTGTAAATACCTCAATTATTTAATTATGTCAAACTCGTGTTTAAGCATATGGCACATGCCGCCGACATTCCCGGGCTGCGAACGATGCCCGTAATTAACTGCGAGCATCGCCGCTCGGGAGTGGCAGTGGCATGGTTTAAATTGTTCATCGCTTTTTACAAATTATTTCAAATCTTATTCCCACAACCGATAGCGCGCTGCACCCCCCGCACCTGGCCCGCTCCCGCGCATTCTGCGAAGGGACCGGGGCCTCAAGCGGTGTTTATCTTTAAATGCGGCGACGCGGTTCAATTGTTTAAATTAACGCAGTTATTGTTTCTCTAGTTCTGTTTCATAATCCTTAAAATAGGTCTAGCTTTAAGAAACTAGCATTAATATAGTAGAGATACCTGTATATAAAATGATTGTTCTTTGCTTTATATAACGCTGTCATATACTCATGTTTATCGTTGCGATCATGCTATTTATCATTTACTAATTTGTAGTACGCCAGCTCTGTAAATACCGCAATTAATTAATTATGTTAATTTGTGTTTAAGCATATGCCGACGGCCTTCCCGGATTGCGAACGGTGCATCGTATCTGGCGGCGAGCACCGCTGAGCGTGCGGGAGTGGTCTCGGCGCGGTTCGAGCCATTCGTCGATCCTTTAAATTTAATTAAATTCTTGTTCCCACAAACCGACAGCGCACCGCGCCCCCCGCGCCGTGCCTCGCTCCCCGAGCGTGCGCCGGCGGCGGAGAAAGCGTGGCCTTGTCACGCCGGTTCTATTTTTAGCCACGGTTAAGCGCATGCATGTGTGCGTTTAATTTTTTGTATAAGGAGTATTGTTTATATTATTCGTTGCGTGTATACATCTTTCATGTAAAATTATTCATTCTAAGTAAAATTATAGTGTAAGAATAGGTTAAAACATTTGATTTAATATTTGTAATGTAATCAATATTTAAGATATGAAACTTTCTGTGTTAGTAATAAGATTATTTAGTCGAGCGCCTCGAGACTCGAGAATTCGAGAAATGCGGCTTCAATAGAAGACGTATTCCTCAATTTAGCGATACATTAGTTACTTTATTCGGGACACAACTTATAAATATACTTACTTATTCAATAATTAATTCTTAACTGTACAGTACTTCTGTATGGTTTAAGGGTATGAGTCTAGGTTGTACAACCTGTATCCATTAGCAGTTGTACATCCTACGTCTCCAAGAATTAATAGTTAAGATATTATTTTTATATAATTACTGTAAAGTCAACTTTTATTATACACGTGTAAAAATTAGTCAATTAACGGCCATCGGGGAAAATAAAATCCCCGGTGGAATATATGGGGATATGTAACCTAGGCAGAAACGTATCAAATAGCGTTCTGCCAGAAAACATACTCCCCAAATAAGCGAAGCAATTAGTTAACATCACATATACACATATTATCCAATAAGAATTAAAATGTTCCAATATGATTAAACATAAGATTAAGAAAAAAAAAAAAAAAACCTAACCTAACCTAACCTAACCTAACCTAACCTAACCAGTCTCGCGCTCGCGCTCGACCCGTACGCATCGAAACTGAAGCGCTCCGTGTTTAAAAAATCACGAAAGTGGGAAAAGTTTTGTGAAAATAGTCGTATTATGCATCAAAAGACGTAGAAAAGTGTGAACTATGTAATGGTGTAGTTTTTATTAACAATTTATTTACTTTTAAACCCATTATGGGGCAAAAACTGTTTTTAAAACAATAATTGTGCGGAGTTGAAAACTTCAAACGCGTGCGGCACTCCATCTGTCGCGATGACCCCCCTTTATTTTTTGTGTTATGGATAGACCATCTACCTATCCTTCTGTGTGTCAAATTTCAGATTTTTCTGAACTATAGTTTTTAAGTTACAGACTATTTTTCGTTAATAGGACCCTACAGTTTACGTAATTTTATATCTTCTTTAGACTTTTTTGTTTATTAATATTAGTGTTTAATTCTAGTTTTAAAGTGCAGTGTGGACACTAAAAATAGATTCTAGTATAAAACTTTGTATATTAGGGGCCGTTTTCCCCTACAAAATTAATGCTTGTAATCGCTTGCGATGTCGAGTAAGACGACAGCAGCGGATAACCTCTCCCCCGCCCTACCGGCGGGGGTGGAGGAAGTCTGCGATGTAGACACGTTCTTAAGCGTTGTCTACAAACTCACCGAGTGCATTAACAAAGCCGTGACTGAGGGTAAATCGGTCACGGCAGCCAACAAGCGTCTAATTACTTTGGCTGCGACGGAGATTCGCCGCTGCGGCCACAAGTTGGCTAGCATCACTCCTGATGCAGCAACTACACCTGCGCTCACACCCATCGACAGCGATTTAAAGGCTGACATCGTGGCCTGTGTACGTGATGAGATGGCCAAATTCAAGGGGCAGATCTCAGCGCAGCTCCAGCAGACTCGCACCACGTCATACTCTCAGGCCGCAATGACCGGCCGCACTCCAGCGACTCAGGGCGGTGGCGCCACAGCTTCGGCCACGTCTGCACCACCACCTGCGACCAAGCCTGCCATCATCGTGAGCACGGTGGCTGAGACTAAGACCAGGCAAGAGGTGATACAAGCCTTCAAGAAGAGCATCACGTACCGCGAATCATCATACGCACCGGCACGCATTCAAGCTGTGTCGAATAATAAATTGCGGATCGAATTTGACACCACGACCCAGCGGGATGACACATTGCAGAGATTAAAAACACGATCAGAGATTAAGGCTGAACCTGTCCGCAGACTTAAGCCTATGATCATATTGAAAGGCGTCTCAAAAGACACTCCTGCTGAAGATCTCGTCGCCATCATCAAGGTTCAAAATACTGAACTCGGCGAGATAATCGGCAGTGAACCTGAGAATTTAAAACTACGATTCAAGCGCAATAATAAGAACCAGAACTTATACAACGCAGTTCTGTTAGCGGAACCGAAGGTATACAGGAAAATGGTGGATATGGCAAGGATTGCCGTAGACCACCAGAAGATCCACGTTGCCAGCTTCTCTCCATTCCTTCAGTGCCATAAATGCCTGCAATTCGGGCATATGCGTTCCCACTGCACAGCGACAGTGAGCCCTTGCTCCCACTGTGCTAGCACGGAACATCAAGTTGCTGAGTGCCCAAGCAAAGACGCTCCGAACTCAGCGAAATGTTTTAATTGTGTTGCGCATAATGATAAGTTTAAAACAAAAAATGACATTAAACACACCGCGAACTCAATGTCCTGCCCACGCTTGCGAGCCATGAGAGAGAGAGTCGACAACAGAGTAGACTACGGAGCGTAGCTCCTCTCTCTCACGGTCAGCGACGATTGGAGCAGTTTTTCAACTTTTACATCTAAATTTTTACCATTTTAATATAACTGTTATATACTATTTTTATATCTACAAGTCATGTCATTCATCATACATTAAATTGCCTCAATTAACCATGTTAAATTTGTGTCATGTACGTGCCGCCGCCCTTCCCGGGTTGCGAACGGTGCACCGTATCTAACGGCTAGCACCGCTGAGCATGCGGGAGCGGCCACGGCACCGTTTAAATTTTTATTTGTTTACATTTTTACTTTCACAACCGACTGCGCGCTGCGTCGCCCCCGCCCCGCCCCGCTCCCCGCGCATTCCGCGAAGGGACCGGGGCCTCTAGCGGTGTCTATTTTTAGATGCGGCGACGCAGTTCAATTGTTTATGCAATCTTAGTAATAATTTCTTTCTTTATTGTAATTACTTTTTAAAAATCCTTATGATAGGTCTAGCTCTAAGATATTAGTACTAATATAGAATAGATACTTGTATTCAAAAGAATTGTTGTTGGTCTTTTTGCTTATTATTTTGTATTATAATATTTATGTTTATTTTCATTTACGAACATGCTATCTTTCATTTATTAAATTATATAAGGCCAGCCTTGCAAGCACCTCAATTAATCACGTTAAATTTGTGTCTAAGTACGTGTCGCCACCCTTCCCGGGTTGCGAACGGTGCATCGTATCTCATGGCGAGCACCGCTGAGCACGCGGGATCGGCCACGGCACCATTTAAACTTTCTATCGCTCAGCCTTTATTTGTTTACATTCACATTCTCAAAACCGACGGCGCGCTGCGTCGCCCCCGCCTCGCCCCGCTCCCCGCGCCCGCCGCGAAGGGACCGGGACCTCGAGCGATGTCTATTTTTAGATGCGGCGACGCAGTCCAATTGTTAATGTTTTCGTAGTTTTTATTTCTTTTTGTCATTCCTTTACAAAATCCTAAGATAGGTCTAGCTTTAAGAAATTGCACTAATTTAGAATAGACACTTGCAGACAAATAGATAATTGTTCTTTTTGTATTTTATAATGTCGTCATATATTTATGTTTATTTTCATTTTTATTTTTATCATGTTATTTACCATTAATTAAATTGTAGTAGGCCAGATTTGTAAATACCTCAATTATTTAATTATGTCAAACTCGTGTTTAAGCATATGGCACATGCCGCCGACATTCCCGGGCTGCGAACGATGCCCGTAATTAACTGCGAGCATCGCCGCTCGGGAGTGGCCGTGGCATATTTTAAATTGTTTAACGCTTTTTACAAATTATTTCAAATCTCATTCCCACAACCGATAGCGCGCTGCACCCCCCGCACCTGGCCCCGCTCCCCGCGCATTCCGCGAAGGGACCGGGGCCTCAAGCGGTGTCTATTTTTAGATGCGGCGACGCGGTTCAATTGTTTAAATTAACGCATTTATTATTTCTGTTGTTCTTTTTCATAATCCTAAAAATAGTTCTAGCTTTAAGTAATTAGCATTAATATAGAAGAGATACCTGTATATAAAATGATTGTTCTTTGCTCTATATAACGCTGTCATATACTCATGTTTATCGTTGCGATCATGCTATTTTTCATTTATTAATTTGTATTATGCCAGCTCTGTAAATACCGCAATTAATTAATTACGTTCATTTGTGTTTAAGCATATGCCGACGCCCTTCCCGGAATGCGAACGGTGCATCGTATCTAACGGCGAGCACCGCTGAGCATGCAGATAGTCTCGGCACAGTTCGAGCTATCCGTCGATCCTTTAAATTTATTTAAATTCTTGTTCCCACAAACCGACAGCGCACCGCGCCCCGCGCCGCGCCTCGCTCCCCGAGCGTGCGCCGGCGGCGGAGAGCGTGGCCTTGTCACGCCGGTTTTATTTTTAGCCACGGTTAAGCGCTTGCATGTGTGCGTTTAATTTTTTGTATAAGGAGTATTGTTTATATTATTCGTTGCGTGTATACATCTTTCATGTAAAATTATTCATTCTAAGTAAAATTATAGTGTAAGAATAGGTTAAAACATTTGATTTAATATTTGTATATGTAATCAATATTTAAGATATGTAACTTTCTGTGTTAGTTATAAGATTATTTAGTCGAGCGCCTCGAGACTCGAGAATTCGGGTAATGCGGCTTCAATAGAAGTCGTATTCCTCAATTTAGCGATACATTAGTTTCTTTATTCGGGACACAACTTATATATATACTTGCTTATTCAATAATTAATCCTTAACTGTACAGTACTTCTGTATGGTTTAAGGGTATGAGACTAGGTAGTACAACCTGTATCAATTAGCAGCTGTACACCCTACGTCTCAAAGAATCAATAGTTATGATATTATTTTTATGTAATTACTGTAAAGCCAACTTTTATTATATACGTGTAAAAATTAGTCTATAAACGGCCATCGGGGAAAGTAAAATCCCCGGTGGAATATATGGGGATATGTAACCTAGGCAGAAACGTATCAAATAGCGTTCTGCCAGAAAACATACTCCCCAAGCAACGAAACAATCAGATAATCTCACATATAAACATATTATTCAATAAAATTAAAATTGCTCCAATATGATTAAACATAAGATTAAAAAAAAAAAAACCTAACCTAGCCTAGCCACAACCTAGCCTAGCCTAGCCTGGCCTGGCCTAGCCTAACCTAGCCTAGCCACAACCTAGCCTAGCCTAGCCTAGCCTAGCCTAGCCTAGCCTGGCCTAGCCTGGCCTGGCCTAGCCTAGCCTGGCCTAGCCTGGCCTGGCCTAGCCTAACCTAGCCTAGCCTAACCTAACCTAACCTAACTCTAACTCTAACCTAACCTAACCTCAAAACAGGCACGTCTTTGACAAAATAGAGGAGAACGGAATGAGATTAGAAGTTTTGTACAGGAGAAGAGCAAGGAACGCCCACCAATGCCACATCATAGCCAGGGTGTCGCCCAAGGTGTGGGCCGGCTTCCTAGAGGAAGGGATAGCCTATATAGACCTACAAAGGGTCAAAGTGGCGGACGAGTCCCCATTGGTGCAGTGCTTGTGCTGTCTAGAGATTGCAGGCACGAGGAAGTACTGTAGAGAGGAGGAAGAAAGTTGCAGCCACTGTGGAGGTCCTCACAAGAGGATCGACTGCCAACAGAGGCTGCAGGGAAAACCCGCGGTGTTGCAACTGCTCACGCGCGGGGTTAGACAGCGCAGAGCACAGTACCTATGGAGACGATTGCCCGATCCGAAGGAAATGGGACAGCCTGGCTAGGTCAACAGTGGCATACTGCTAAGGTGTTGGAGGGCAGCGCCGCAAATTTCCAGTACAGATTTTACAGGCCAACCTTCAGCGGGCAGGCTAGCCACCGACGAGTTAATGCTTGGAAGCTACCAAGAGGAAAGTATGCGTGGCGTTGCTGCAAGAGCCCTATGTGGGAGGGTGAGAAGAATGAAGGACTATCGAAGGGTGAGGATTTTCCAGGAGAGGTCGCGGATAAACGGACGGTCAAATCAGCCATCGCCATCTTTGACGCCGACCTCGATGTAGTGCAGTACCCAGCACTTACCACCACAAACATTACCGTGGTCGGCATACGCACCAGCGCCTGGGAAATCCACGTAGTTTTCTTCTACTTCGAGCCAGACCAACCCATAGGGCCCTACCTTGACCATCTTATGAAGATAGGAGGAAGTCTGGGTACACATAGGATGATCATAGGCGGCGACGCAAACGCCAAATGCCCGTGGTGGGGTGGCACGGCCGAAAACCCGCGGGGGTTGAAATGTCGATCTGCTGGAAAGCATGAGTATGCAAGTGCTCAACAGCGGTGACGTCCCCACCTTCGACACGATTCGTGGAGGAAAAGGTACACGAGCTACGTGGATGTGACGGCCTGTTCGGCCGACCTGCTGAACCGAGTGGACAACTGGGGAGTCGTAGACGGGCTCACAAATTCGGATCACCACGGTATAACTTTTGGCATCAGACAACATAAATCTACAGGCACAGACATAATACGAACCACACGCATATACACCACTAAAAAAGGCAAACTGGGGCCAGTTTCGTGAGAAACTGGCACAGCTAATGTCGGACAGACAAATGACACTACACAACATTAAAACAATACACAGCACACAACAATTAGAACAAACAATAGACAGTTACACGGAAGCCATCACACAAACATGCAGAGAAACATTGCCACACAAAAAACACAAACAGAAACTCACCATGCCGTGGTGGACCGAGGAGCTCGCCCAGATGAAGAAACAGGTATCCACGAAGAGACGCAGGATCCGGAACGCAGCGCCGATCCGCAGAGACCGCGTAGTGAAACTATACCTGGAAGCGAAAGAGATTTATGAAAGAGAGGTAAATAAGGCTCAGATTGAAAGTTGGAAGGGATTTTGCGAAAAACAGGATAGAGAGGGAGTCTGGGAGGGAATTTACAGGGTAATGAACAGGGCTACCAGGAGAGAGGAGGATCTACCCCTGACAAGGGACGGTACTGTCCTCGATCCTGACGGTTCGGCCGCGTGGCTGCTCGAGACTTTTTACCCGGAGGACCTGGAAGATGGTGAAGGGGAGGACCATCGCCGAGTCCGGACGATGGCAAAATCGTTAGATTCCGGGCCGTCGTCTGAGGGGGCGGACCCCCCTTTTATCATGGAGGAATTGGACAGGGCCCTAAAGTCTTTCAATCCTAAAAAGAGGCCCCGGGGGTGGACGGCCTCACGGCCGACATATGCTCTCACGCTGTGAATTGTGACGCTGCATGGTTCCTTGCTCTGCTGAACAGGTGTCTCACCCTCGCCTACTTCCCCAAATCGTGGAAACAGGCGACGGTGGTGATTTTGAGGAAGCCGGGTAGGGAATCGTATAGCGTCCCTAAAGCCTACCGACCGATAGGCCTCCTGCCCGTCCTTGGAAAATTTATGAGAAGATGCTGGTGGCCCGACTCAAGCACCACGTGCTGCCCACCTCGGCCCGAACCAATATGGCTTTATGCCACAAAAGGCACCGAAGACGCCCTCTATGCCCTAATGGACCACATTAGGAAGGTCAGGAAGAGAAGAAGATCGCCGTTGTGGTATCGCTGGACATAGAGGGGCCTTTGATAATGCCTGGTGGCCTGCCATAAAGGTGCGCCTGGCTGAGGTGGGGTGCCCAGATGGTCTGAGGCGGGTCATCAGCAGCTACTTGAGGAAAGAGAAGTATGTTTAAGGTATGCCGGAAGGGAAGTGAGGAGGGGACAAGCAGCAGGTGCAGGGGTCCATAAGTGGACCTACCCTGTGGAACCTCTTGCTGGACCCCCTATTATGGATGCTGAAGGAAGAAAGAGTATATTCTCAAGCGTTTGCAGATGATGTAGTGATAGTGTTTGAAGGAATGAATGGTAGCGAGATTGCGCGAAAGGCAAGCGTCGTCTTATCAAGAGTGAAAGAGTGGGGAGAAGAACAAGCTGAAGTTTGCTCCCCACAAAACGAATGCGATGTTAGTCACTAACAAATTAAAATATGACACCCCGAGGTTGGTAATGGGCGCAACACCAATTCAGCACAAGGCCGAGTTAAAAATATTAGGTCTTACAATAGATGATAAGCTCACCTTTAACAGCCACCTGGACAACACCTGCAAAAAAGCGATAGATAGGTATAAAATGCTATCCAGGACAGCAAAAATCAGTTGGGGACTTCACCCGTCCATAATTAGGATTATTTACAATGCAGTCGTGGAGCCGACGGTCTTGTACGCAGCAGCCGCGTGGGCCCCGGCCGTCAAAAAGCTGGGTGCGAGGAAGAGACTTGGGACCATCCAGCGACCTTTCGCCCTAAAAATGTGCAGGGCCTATCGAACGGTCTCCCTGAACTCCGCTCTGGTGTTGGCTGGGCTGCTCCCCCTAGATCTCAGAGTCCGCGAGGCCGCGGCCCTATATGAAATCAAGAAGGGTGCGGACCACCCAATACTGAAGGACAGGGAGGTGGAGCGGCCGGCTCCAGCCCTGGGGGCCCCGCATCCCGTAAGGCAGACGGGACTGAGGTTCGAAATGGTAAACGAAGAGCGGTATATAAATTCGACAGAATCATATATTCTGCGCATTTATACAGACGGCAGCAAGATTGACGGTCGAGTCGGGGCCGCGCTCTCTTTTTGGGAGGGTGAGGCCGAGACAAAAACCGTCAAGCTTGCTTTGTCGGCCTACTGTACCGTATACCAGGCCGAACTTCTGGCCCTGAACCGAGCGGTATGCGAGGCTAACAGGACGGAGATCTCCAATCGGGATCTTCAGCGACTCCAGATCGGCACTCGAGGCGGTAACCATGGGCTCACCACATCCCCTCGCCGAACACTCAAGATGTGTCCTTCGAGAAACACGACTCCAAAACAGGGAGGTCTCCCTGTTTTGGATAAAAGCGCATTCGGGGATGAGAGGGAACGAGAGGGTTGACCAGCTGGCAAAAGAGGCCGCTTTGGGGTCGAAGAAGAAACCCGACTACGACCTGTGTCCCGTCTCATCCGTCAAGCGAGAGCTCCGAAAGGAGACGATCGACGAATGGGAGGAGAGGTATGTGTCGGGAAAAACCGCGAGTGGCACGAAGCTCTTTTTCCCGAGCGCTGCTGCTGCGTACAATATAGTGAGGAACATGGACATAACGCATCACACGACGCAATTCATCACTGGGCACGGTGGGTTTTCCTCGTATTTGAAGAAATTCAAGTGCGCGGAGAACTCATCGTGTGTATGTGGTGAAGGTAGAGAGGAGACGGTCTCTCATCTATTGTGTGAGTGCCCAATTTTCGCGAACGATAGGTATAATATTGAGCAAGAATTGGGCACAGCACTGGTGGAGGAGAACCTTAGCCTGATAATGGCCAGCAAAGGAAGAAATAAATTTATTGAGTTTAGTAATATAATTACAAAATTCATAAATTTAAAAAACGGGGGAAAGCTGGCCAATAAATAAGCGTTGTGTCGTTTGATGCGTTCTGTCCACAGCATGAATAAAATTGTCATTTTTTTTTAAATCTCCATTTTTAACTCCGAATACTCATTTATTAAAGAAGAGGCTAAATTATTAAATATTAAAAAAGGGCCTTGACGATGTCAGGGGGTAAATATATTAATAAAAAAAAAAAAAAAAAAAAAAAAAAAAAAAAAAAAAAACCTAACCTAACCTAACCTAACCTAACCTAACCTAACCTAACCTAACCTAACCTAACCTAACCTAACCTAACCTAACCTAACCTAACCTAACCTAACCTAACCTAACCTAACCTAACTCTAACCTAACTCTAACCTAACCTAACTCTAACCTAACCTAACCTAACCTAACCTAACCTAACCTAACCTAACCTAACCTAACCAGTCTCAGCTCGCGCTCTCGCCCCGGTACGCAGCGTTACTGAAGCGCCCGTTTAAAAACAATACGAAGTGGGTAATGTTTAGTGAAAACAGACGCATTATATATTAAAAGACGCAGAAAAGTGTGAACAATGTGATGGTGTAGTTTTTATTAACAATTTATTTACTTCTAAACCCATTTTGGGTGAAAAACAGTTTTTAAAACAATAATTGTGCGGAGTTGTAAACTTCAATCGCGTGCGGCACTCGATCTGTCGCGATGACCCCCCTTTATTTTTTGTGTTATGGATAGACCACTTACCTATCCTTCTGTGTTTCAAATCTCAGATTTTTATGATCAATAGTTTTTAAGTTACAGACTATTTTTCGTTAATAGGACCTTACAGTTTACGTAATTTTAAATCTTCTTAAGACTTTTTTGTTTATTAGTATTAATGTTTAATTCTAGTTTTAAAGTGCAGTGAGGACACAAAAAATAGTTTATATTATAAAACTTTTTACATTAGGGGCCGCTATCCCCCGCAAATTAATGTTTTTAAGCGATAGCGATGTCGAGTAAGACGACAGTAGCGGATAACCTCTCCCCCGCCCTACCGGCGGGGGTGGAGGAAGTCAGCGATGTAGACACGTTCTTAAGCGTTGTCTACAAACTCACCGAATGCATAAACAAAGCCGTGACTGAGGGTAAATCAGTCACGGCAGCGAACAAGCGTCTCATTACTTTGGCCGCGACGGAGATTCGTCGATGCGGCCACAAGTTGGCTAGCATCACTCCTGATGCAGCAACTACACCTGCGCTCACACCCAGCGACAGTGATTTAAAGGCTGACATCGTGGCCTGTGTACGTGACGAGATGGCCAAATTTAAGGGGCAGATCTCAGCGCAGCTCCAGCAGACTCGCACCACGTCATACTCTCAGGCCGCAATGACCGGCCGCACTCCAGCGACTCAGGGCGGTGGCGCCACATCTTCGGCCACGCCTGCTCCACCACCTGCGACCAAGCCAGCTATCATAGTCAGCACGGTGGCGGAGACCAAGACCAGGCAAGAAGTGATACAAGCTTTTAAGAAGAGTATTACGTACCGTGAATCATCATACGCACCGGCACGCATTCAAGCTGTGTCGAATAATAAATTGCGGATCGAATTTGACACCACGACCCAGCGGGATGACACGTTGCAGAGATTAAAAACACGATCAGAGATTAAGGCTGAACCTGTCCGCAGACTTAAGCCTATGATCATCATGAAAGGCGTCTCAAAAGACACTCCTGCTGAAGATCTCGTCGCCATCATCAAGGTTCAAAACACTGAACTCGGCGAGATAATCGGCAGCGACCCTGAGAATTTGAAACTACGCTTCAAGCGCAATAATAAGAACCAGAACTTATACAACGCAGTTCTGTTAGCGGAACCGAAGGTATACAGGAAAATGGTGGATATGGCAAGGATTGCCGTAGACCACCAGAAGATCCACGTTGCCAGCTTCTCTCCATTCCTTCAGTGCCATAAATGCCTGCAATTCGGGCATATGCGTTCCCACTGCACAGCGACAGTGAGCCCTTGCTCCCACTGTGCTAGCACCGAACATCAAGTTGCTGAGTGCCCAAGCAAAGACGCTCCGAACTCAGCGAAATGTTTTAATTGTGTTGCGCATAATGATAAGTTTAAAACAAAAAATGACATTAAACACACCGCGAACTCAATGTCCTGCCCACGCTTGCGAGCCATGAGAGAGAGAGTCGACAACAGAGTAGACTACGGAGCGTAGCTCCTCTCTCTCACGGTCAGCGACGATTGGAGCAGTTTTTCAACTTTTACATCTAAATTTTTACCATTTTAATATAACTGTTATATACTATTTTTTATATCTACAAGTCATGTCATTTATCATACATTAAATTGCCTCAATTAACCATGTTAAATTTGTGTCATGTACGTGCCGCCGCCCTTCCCGGGTTGCGAACGGTGCACCGTATCTAACGGCTAGCACCGCTGAGCATTGCGGGATCGGCCACGGCACAGTTTAAACTTTTATCGCTCCGTCTTAATTTGTTTATATTTTTACTTTCACAACCGACTGCGCACTGCGTCGCCCCGCCTCGCCCGCTCCCCGCGCATTCCGCGAAGGGACCGGGGCCCCAAGCGATGTCTATTTTAGATGCGGCGACGCAGTTCAATTGTTTATGCAATCTTAGTAATAATTTCTTTCTTTTTGTAATTACTTCTCAAAATCCTTATGATAGGTCTAGCTCTAAGAAATTAGTACTAATATAGAATAGATACTTATATACAAAAGAATTGTTGTTGATCTTTTTGCTGTATATAATGTTGTCATATATTTATGTTTATTTTCTTTTACGATCATGCTATTTTTCTTTTATTAAATTATATTAGGCCAGCTTTGCAAGCATTCGATTAATTAATCAAGTTAAATTTGTATCTAATTACGTGCCGCCGCCCTTCCCGGGTTGCAAACGGTGCATCGTATCCCATGGCGAGCACCGCTGAGCATTGCGGGATCGGCCACGGCACAGTTTAAACTTTTTATCGCTCCGTCTTAATTTGTTTATATTTTTACTTTCACAACCGACTGCGCTGCGTCGCCCCGCCTCGCCCGCTCCCCGCGCATTCCGCGAAGGGACCGGGGCCCCAAGCGATGTCTATTTTTAGATGCGGCGACGCAGTCCAATTGTTTATGTTATCGTATTTATTATTTCTTTTTCCTTTTTTTGTAATACCATTACAAAATCCTAAGATAGGTCTAGTTTTAAGGATTTAGCACTAATTTAAAATAGATACTTGTATATAGATAAATAATTGTTGTTTTTACATTATTTAATGTCGTTATATGTTTATGTTTATTTTTCTTTTACGATCATACTATTTACCATTTATTAAATTGCAGTAGGCCAGCTTTGTAAATACCTCAATTATTTAATTACGTCAAACTAGTGTTTAAGCATATGGCACATGCCGCCGACATTCCCGGGCTGCGAACGACGCCCGTATTTTATTGCGAGCATCGCCGCTCGAGAGTGGCCGTGGCATGGTTTAAATTGTACATCGCTCCTTACAACTTGTTATTGCTGTGACCGTTAGCGCACCGCGCCTCCCGCGCCTCGTCCCGCTCCCCGCGCATGACGCGTCGGGACCGTGACCTTCAAGCGGCGTTTAATTTTTAGATACGGCGACATAGTTCAATTGTCTAAGTTATCGTAGTAATTATTTCTTTTCCTTTTTGTAATACCATTACAAAATCCTAAGATAGGTCTAGTTTTAAGGATTTAGCACTAATTTAGAATAGATACTTGTATACACATAACTGCTCTTTTTGCATTATATAATGTTGTTATATACTTATGTCTATTTTTACGATCATACTATCTATCATTTATTAAACTACAGTAGGCCATCTTTGTAAAATATATCAATCAATTAAGCATTTAAATTTGTGTCTAAGCATGTGCCGCCGCCCTTCCCGGGTTGCGAACAGTGTATCGCATCTGACTGCGAGCACCGCTGAGCATGCGGGAGCGGCCTCGGCACATTTTAAAATTTTAATTTGTTTAAATTCTTGTTCCCACAAACCGACAGAGCACCGCGCACCCCGCGCCGCGCCTTGCTCCCCGAGCGTGCGCCGGCGGCGGAGAAAGCGTGGCTTTGTCACGCCGGGTCTATTTTTAGCCACTGTGAAGCACTTGCATGTTTGCGTTTAATTTCTTGTTTAAGGAGTATTGTATTATATTATTCGTTGCGCGCATGCATCTTTACTTTTACTTTATATATTCTATGTAAAATTATAGTGTAAGAATAGGTTAAAACATTTGATTTAATATTTGAAAATGTAATTAATATTTAAGATAGGAAACTTTCTGTGTTAGTAATAAGAACATTTAGTCGAGCGTCTCGAGACTCGAGCCTCCGGGAAATGCGGCTTCAATAGAAGTCGTATTCCTCAGTTCAGCGACACAATTTATTTTCTTTATTCGGGACAAACTTATATATATACTTGCTTATTCTATAATTAAATCTTAACTGTGCAGTAACTCTGTATGGTATAAGGGTATGAGACTAGGTAGTACAACCTGTATCCATTAGCAGTTGTACACCCTACGTCTCCACGAATCAATAGTTAATATTTTATTTTTACGTAATTACTGCAAAGCCAACTTTTATTATACACGTATAAAAATTAGTCAATAAACGGCCATCGGGGAAAGTAAAATCCTCAATGGAATATATGGGGATATGTAACCTAGGCAGAAACGTATCAAATAGCGTTCTGCCTGGACACATACTCCCCAAGTAAGCGAAACAAGTAGCTGATACCACATATAAACACATTTCCAATAAGAATTAAAAATGTCAAATATGATTAAACATAAGATTAAGAAAAAAAAAAAACCTAACCTAACCTAACCTAACCTAACCTAACCTAACCTAACCTAACCTAACCTAACCTTTTTTTTTTTTTTTTTTTCGTGGGGAAATGCCTACGCATACCCGCCCCCGCGGGGACGAGGGCGGGTTATGTCGGACTCGCACCGACTAAAACCCCACGGTGTTCCTTCGCTCCACCCAAGTACTGTGCATGCGGGTACGCTGTGAGCATTCTTCCGCGTGCACAGCTGGTGGCGGCTCGCTATTGCGGGCCCCGGCAGTTTGACCCTGTGTTGAGAGCGCGCGGGAACACCGGGCGCGCTCTCACCTCGCTGACTTGTATTGAGCGACAGACCTCCCCGTGTCCATCGCTCGAGTCGTAAGGGGGGAATTGAGTACGCCTACGCTCTCACCTTTCCCCCCTGCGGCGGCTGTGGAGTGGTCCCAGGGTCGTGGGACGCTTCCTCCTCCATCGGCTGGCTGGTCGGTTGCCGAGGTGGCAACGGGCGGACCGGCCTTTTAGCGACCTTGGAAGGCGCTTTGCAGGCCTTCCCCCCCATTCTATGATCCGCCGGTTTCTTTGCGGCGACGCACACAGCGCAACGCGGGGTGGCGGAGCACTGTGCCGCCTTGTGGCCAGATTGGCCACAGCGGCAGCACAACTCCCCCCGGTCGACTGGTGCGTCGCACTGAGCCCTCACGTGTCCCGCCTCAAAACAGCGGAAACACCTCAGAGGTGAGGGCTCTACGAGCTTCACCTCGGCCACCACCCACGAGACCATCAGACGTCCTGCGGCAGCCACCTTTTTGGCAGCAGCCACGGGACACCGAACCCAGGCCATCCCGAGGCCTGCGGGATACCGCAGGACCTCGCTACACTTAATGGTGTCCCTGGGACAGTCGCCAGCCAACGAAACAGCCGCCACCACATCCTCCACAGAGGCCGAATCATCTAGACCGGACACCTTGATTTCGGCTGTCTTTGCCGGTCTAGACACCCGGACCCCTTTGCCCGCTACGGTGAACACCTCCCTCAACCTCTTGGCGAGGGCGTCCGCCTTGTCCCCACTGTCTGCGCCGGGGATCTCGAACATACGAGCCCCCGTGGCGCAGATTCGGAAACGCATCTCGGTTATACCGAGGGCGGCGAGGTTTATTTTCGCCTTCGCCTCGGTAATCACCTCAATGTATGTGACGCCCGCTGCCACAGCCTCCGGCTGCAGGGTCACCACAACAGCGGACGATCGCGGAGTCGCAATCCTTACCGCCCTCTCCCTCTTTGCGGGTTCGCCGGGACCCTTTGCCGCCTTCCCGCCCTGCTTCTTGTGTCCCTTCCTCTTCACCACCGTCGTCCATGGTTGTTCCTTAGACTGCGGCGCTGGTGGCATAGGTCGGGACTCTGTTGCCATCTTTTGGCCTTCCTTCGCGGCATTGCTCCGCCCTCCCTTGGGATGTTTCAGGGCCGCAGAAGACCCCACTACAGCCGGCTTAGCGCTGGGCGCCTTGACTGCCGGCTTTGCGGGAGCAGGTGCCTGGGAAGGCGAAGGGCTCGATGTTGGACCGGGCACCGCATCCGGTCTCTTGTCCGCTGCTAGTGAGGGGCGAAGACGCTTCTCCGGAAGGAGACGGTCCTCCAATGCGGCGAACCTGGCGCTGATCATTGACCCCACCTGGTCAATGATCGAACGCACGAGCTCTTCCTTGCCCGATTCCTCGACATGCTGGCTGGGCCGTTCCACCTGCATCTGTAGACGAGCCACCTCCTTCCTGAGCTGCGACACTTCGCCTTGGAGGCGAGCGTTATCTGCTTGCAGCTTCCTCGTCTCGTCCGAGGTACAGCGTCGCTGCAGAGTCTTAGCGGCCCCGCATACATTCTCCGCAGCCTCCTTCAGCGCCTTCACCCATATGCCTTTAAGGTTTTTGGACCTTGTGGCAACCATGGTGATGACGCCTACACTGTCCTCGATCCTCTTTTCAAGCTCCGTCGCCGTCTCGAAGTCGCCATCGTTGGACGACGACTCCGACAGGGTTGACTTCCTGACGGCGCGGAGCTGACGAGACGATGATGCGATCTCCGCTTCCGCCTCCAACCTCAATTCCGCTTCCTTAGCGGCCACCAACTCCATTTTGGCCCGGGCAAGGCCGACGTACTCCCCTGTCGTCGGAGGTCGTCCTCGACCTCTTTTGGCAGACGCCGTCATGCCCTGGCTGTTTGCTCCAACCAAGCCCGTTACCGGACCATCCACAATACCTGCGTCCTTAGAAGGACGTTTTCTCCCCGCACTTCTTCTCTCGTCGAATGACTCTACGCTGAGCATAGAGTCGCTCGTATCGTCGTCGCTATCCACCATACATCTAGTTTTTGTGTTATTTTTGCTCATTTTTGTTCCCACGTATTTGGACGAAAAAACAGGTCGACCCCCGGGTTACGCCTTTCCGAGGGCAAGACTACTTACTGTGGGGGGCGTCCGGTACCCACAGGTTTTTAAGACTTCGCTGTCTGATTTTTTATAGAGATTTACTCCTCGTGGGCCGGCCAATTAAGGCAAGCCCTCCGCTCCGCTGCACTTCGACGTACCCCATAATCGTCAGCGCTGGGGTCTTTGAAGAAAGTACAGCGGGTTACGGCGCGCTGGGAGAGCCGACGTAACTCCCCAGTTTTGGACGGTTGAATGCCCGGCGGCAGTGTGAGTGCACACCGAGCCCGTCCCTCCACTATGAGCATTAGTCACTGAAAACGATATATCGTCGCCAGTTCCTAATACCCACCATCATTTGTTGCCTTTCCCCCGGATACTTTGATCAAGGAGAAATGCAACCTCCACCCTCGCATTGGGCACTGAGAACGACGTATCGTCACCAGTGCCCAATGCGCAACATCTTTTGTTGCCTTTCCCCCGGATACTTTGATCAAGGAGAAATGCAACCTCCACCCTCGCATTGGGCACTGAGAACGACGTATCGTCACCAGTGCCCAATGCGCATCATCGTTCGGTTGCCTTTCCTCCGGATATGGAAATCAAAAGGAAATGCAACCCCCTGCCACTCCGCTGTGCCCTCCGCTTATCAGAGGGACACGCAGAGCAGCTATCCCCCCCTGTCAGAACATTCGCCACTGGCAACAACGTGTCATCACCAGTGCCCAGGGTGCACCGTCCCGGCGTTGCCTTTCCCCCGGATACAATAGTATCAAAGGGAAATTCAACGACCAGGCACTCGAGGAGGTTTTCTGACGTGGCACCCCAACCTAACCTAACCTAACCTAACCTAACCTAACCTAACCTAACCTAACCTAACCTAACCTAACCTAACCTAACCTAACCTAACCTAACCTAACCTAACCTAACCTAACCTAACCTTTTTTTTTTTTTTTTTTTTTTTCGTGGGGAAATGCCTACGCATACCCGCCCTCGCGGGGACGAGAGCGGGTTATGTCGGACTCGCACCGACTAAAACCCCACGGTGTTCCATCTGCCCACTTAGTGCTGTGCATACGGGGGCGCGTGAGCATTCTTCCGCGTGCACAGCTGTGGCGGCTTGCTAACGCAGGCCCCGGCCATTTTTAACCTTTTTATGAGAGCGCGCGGGAACACCGGGCGCGCTCTCACCTCACTGACTCATGTTGAACTACGGACCTCCCCGGGCCCATAGCTCGAGTCGAATTCGGGGGGAAGTAGGGTATGCTTGCGCTTACGCTTTTCCCCCCGGCGGCGGCTGCGGACTAGTCCGTGGTCACGGGACGGTTCCTCCTCCATCGCTTCAACCGTCCCTTGCGGCTGACTGGCCGGGTGCCTGGGTGGCAGCGGGCGGACCAACCTTTTCCCACTCTTGGGCGCGGCCTTGCAGGCCTTGCCCCATCTTAATGGTCCGCCGGTTTGCTGGCTGCGACACACACAGCGCAACGCGGGTTGGCGGAGCACTGTGCCGCCTTGTGGCCAGATTCACCACAGCGGAAGCACAGCTCCCCACGATCGACTGCGGCGACGCACTGAGCCCTCACATGTCCAGCTTCTAAGCAGCGGAAACACCTCACAGGTGAGGGCTCCACCAGCTTGACCACGGCTGCCACCCACGAGACCATGGAGTCGCCCGCCGGCGGCCACCTTTTTGGCGGCAGCCACAGGGCACTTGACCCAGGCCATTCCGAGTCCTGCAGGGTATCGCAGAATGTCGCTGCACTTAACGGCCTCTTCAGTGCAGCCACCAGCCTTCGTCACGGCCGCTACCACGTCCTCCGCTGTAGCAGAGTCGTCCAGACCGGTCACCTTGACCTCCGCCGTCTTCGCCGGTCTGGATACCCGCACTCGCTTGCCCGCTGCTGCAAGCACCTCGCTTAATCTTTTAGCGAGGGCGTCCGCCTTGTCGCCGCTGTCTGCGCCGGGGATTTCAAACATTCGAGCTCCCGTTGCGCAGACGCGGAATCCCATCTCGGTTATACCGAGGGAGGCGAGGTTGATCTTCGCCTTTGCCTCGGTAATAACGTCGGTATAGGTGACGCCTGCTGCCACTGCCTCCGGCTCCAGGGTCACCACCACGGCGGACGATCGCGGAGTGGCGATCGTGACTGCCCTCTTTGCGGGTTTTGCGGGACTCTTTACCACCGCCTTCCCAGTCTTCTTTTTGAGTCCCTTCTTCACCACCGTAGTCCACGGTTGCTCCGTTGACTTCGGTACCGGTGGTCGGGACTCAGCTTCCCTCGTTTGGCTCTCTTTCGCGGGCTCGCTCCGCTTTCCTTTGGGGCGTTTCGGGGCCACGGAACCCCCAGCGGCAGCTGGTGCGGCGCTAACTGCCTTGACAGGCAGCTTTGCAGCTGCAGGTGCCTGGGAAGGCGGGGGACCGGACAAAGGAACGGGTTCCGCTACCAGTCCTCTATCTGCCGCCAGTGGTGGGCGGAGGCGCTTTTCCGGCAGCAGGCGGTCCTCTAGTGCGGCGAATCTGGCGTTGATCATTGACCCCACCTGGTCAATGATCGAACGCACGAGCTCCTCCTTACCAGCTCCCTCAGCTTGTTGGCTCGGCCGGTTTACCTGCATACGCAAGTAGGCCACCTCCTTCCGCAGCTGCGACACTTCGTCTAGGAGGCGAGTGTTTGCAGCCTGCAGGTTCCGCGTTTCATCAGAGGTACAGCGTCTCTGCAGAGTCCGAGTAACCTCTGTCACGGTCTCCGCTGCCTCCTTAAGCGCACGAACAAAGTTGCCCTTTAAGTTCTTGGACTTAGTGGCAACCAAGTTGATGACGCCGACGCTGTCCTCGATCCTCTTCTCCAGGTCCGCCGCTGCCTCGAAGTCGCCATCGTTTGATGACGACTCAGACAGGGTTGACTTGCCGGTGCGGAGCTGTCGAGTTGCCGCAACAATCTTCGCCTCCGCCTCCACCCTCAGTTCCGCTTCTCGTGCTGACACCAACGCCATTTTTGCCTGGGCAAGGCCTACGTACTCCCCTGTTGTTGGGGGTCGCCCTCGGCCTCTCTTGGCAGATGTTCTTGCCGTACCCAGGCTGTTTCCACCGTCATGGCCCGTAAGCAGACCAGAGCCATATGATGCGTCCACAGAAGGACGTTTCCTCCCACCACTTCGTCTACCGTCTTCAAACGACTCTACGCTCAGCATAGAGTCACTGTCGTCATCGCTGTCTCGTTCAGTTTCAGTCCGTTGTGCATAATTAAGTTTTTCCATTTTGATTCCCACGATAAAGGTCGATATAAACGGTCGATCCCCGGGTGACGCCTATTCCGGAGACAAGGCTGCATACTGTGGGGGTCGCCTGGTACCCACAGGTTTTTAAGACTTCGCTGTCTGGTTTTTATAGAGTGATCCTTCTCGCGGGCCGGCCAATTAAGGCAAGCCCTCCGCTCCACTGCACCTCAACGTACCCCATGATCGTCAGCGCTGGGGTCTTTGAAGAGAGTACAGCGGGTTACGGCGCGCTGGTGGAGCCGACGTAACTCCCCAGTTTTGGACGGTTGTGCCCGGAGGCAGTGTTAGTGCACACCGAGCCCGTCCCTCCACTATGAGCATTAGGCACTGGAAACGATATATCGTCGCCAGTTCCCAATACCCACCATCATTTGTTGCCTTTCCCCCGGATACTTTGATCAAGGAGAAATGCAACCTTCACCCTCGCATTGGGCACTGAGAACGACGTATCGTCACCAGTGCCCAGGGTGCACCGTCCCGGCGTTGCCTTTCCTCCGGACTTGGAAATCAAGAGGAAATGCAACCCCCCTGCCACTCCGCAGTGCCCTCCGCTTATCAGAGGGACACGCAGAGCAGCTATCCCCCCCTGTCAGAACATTCGCCACTGGCAACAACGTATCATCACCAGTGCCCAGGGTGCACCGTCCCGGCGTTGCCTTTCCCCCGGATACAATAGTATCAAAGGGAAATTCAACGACCAGGCACTCGAGGAGGTTTTCTGACGTGGCACCCCAACCTAACCTAACCTAACCTAACCTTTTTTTTTTTTTTTTTTTTTACATGGGGAAATGCCTACGCATACCCACCCCTGCGGGGGCAAGGGTGGGTTATGTCGGACTCGCACCGACTAAAACCCCATGGTGTTCCACCTTCGTCGCGTATGGCGGGGTTACGGGAACGCTTTCGCACACCTCCGCGACCCCGCCTGCGCTGGCCGGCAAGCCGGCCCCTCCTCCGGGGGGAGGACATCCCCCTCTCCACCCCTCCTGGCAGGGCGCGCCGGAACACGGACGCGCCCTCCAACTCGGCCTCCTCTGTAGGTGGGAAGCGGACTCCCCCGAGTCCGCCCCCCAGAGGCCATGGGGGCCAGGAAAGCCCCAGCCCCCTGCGGCGGATCTGGTGTAAGGCTCCGCCGCCGACCAATGTTCGGCCGCGGAGGACAGGGAGAGCGGCAGGATCAACCGACACTCCACTGAACCCGCGGCCCCACCACGGCCGCATCAGCGGTGCGACCCCCGCTTGAGTCGCGGAGGATAGGGAGATACACTACCCTCCTCCGCGACTCCGTCTCAGATGCGGAGGGTGGGGGCGACGATGCGCGGTACCGGTGCTAACAGTCCTCGCACCGCCACCCCATTCCCCGACTCCGCCTCGGCTGCGGATGGTGCGTAAGACGGCCTCACTCCGTCCATCCGCACCCGCAGCCCACCGACACGCATCCAGGGTGGGCCCAGCTCCAGCCCGCCCGGGCGGCCTCCTCGGGCCGGCCTTAGAGCGCCTTAGGCCGGCCATTTGGGTTCCTCTTAGCTTCACCGTGGTTAACTCCACACCACGGTTACTAAGCCCCCGCTACGACAAAGCGGGAACCCTTCGGGGAACCTAACCTAACCTAACCTAACCTAACCTAACCTAACCTAACCTAGCCTAACCTAACCTAACCTAACCTAACCTAGCCTAACCTAACCTTTTTTTTTTTTCGTGGGGAAATGCCTACGCATACCCGCCCCCGCGGGGACGAGGGCGGGTTATGTCGGACTCGCACCGACTAAAACCCCACGGTGTTCCTTCGCTCCACCCAATGCTGTGCATGCGGGTACGCAGTGAGCATTCTTCCGCGTGCACAGCGGGTGGCGGCCAGTTGTGTGGCCCCGGCAGACTTGGCCCTGTTTTGAGAGCGCGCGGGAACACCGGGCGCGCTCTCACCTCGCTGACTCATACGAGCGACAGACTTCCCCGAGTCCATCACTCGAGTCGTAAGGGGGGGGGAATCGAGTATGCCTACGCTCTCCTCATCCCCCCCTGCGGCGGCTGTGGAGTGGTCCCGGGGTCGTGGGACGGTTCCTCCTCCATCGGCTGGCTGGTCGGTTGCCGAGGTGGCAACGGGCGGACCGGCCTTTTCCCGCTCTTTGACTGCGCAGAGCAGGCCTTCCCTCCCATCCTGTGGTCCGCTGGTTTCTTCGCGGCGACGCACACAGCACAACGCGGGGCAGCGGAGCACTGCGCCGCTTTGTGGCCAGGCTGACCACAGCGGAAGCAGAGCTCCCCCCGGTCGACTGCGGCGCCGCACTGAGCCCTCACATGACCCGCTTCAAGGCATCGGAAGCACCTCAGAGGTGAGGGCTCCACCAGCTTGACCGCGGATGCCACCCAGGATACCATAAGGCGCCCGTCGGCTGCCACCTTTTTGGCGGCAGCCACGGGGCACCGGACCCAGGCCATCCCAAGGCCTGCGGGATACCGCAGGATCTCGCTGCACTTCACAGCGTCCTTGGGACAGCCGCCAGCCTTCGTCACAGCCGCCGCTACTTCCTCTGCTGTGGCAGAGTCATCCAGACCGGAGACCTTGATCTCAGCTGTCTTCGCCGGTCTGGATACCCGCACTCGCTTGCCCGCCGCTGCGAGCACCTCGCTCAGCTTTTGTGCGAGGGCAACCTAACCTAACCTAACCTAACCTAACCTTTTTTTTTTTTTTCGTGGGGAAATGCCTACGCATACCCGCCCCCGCGGGGACGAGGGCGGGTTATGTCGGACTCGCACCGACTAAAACCCCACGGTGTTCCTTCGCTCCACCCAGTGCTGTGCATGCGGGTACGCTGTGAGCATTCTTCCGCGTGCACAGCTGGTGGCGGCCAGTTGTGTGGCCTCGGCAGATTTGAACGTGTGTTGAGAGCGCGCGGGAACACCGGGCGCGCTCTCACCTCGCTGACTCATACGAGCGACAGACTTCCCCGAGTCCATCACTCGAGTCGTAAGGGGGGGAATCGAGTATGCCTACGCTCTCCTCATCCCCCCCTGCGGCGGCTGTGGAGTAGTCCCGGGGTCGTGGGACGGTTCCTCCTCCATCGGCTGGCTGGTCGGTTGCCGAGGTGGCAACGGGCGGACCGGCCTTTTACCGCTCTTTGGTTTAGCAGAGCAGGCCTTCCCTCCCATCCTGTGGTCCGCTGGTTTCTTCGCGGCGACGCACACAGCACAACGCGGGGCAGCGGAGCACTGCGCCGCTTTGTGGCCAGGCTGACCACAGCGGAAGCAGAGCTCCCCCCGGTCGACTGCGGCGCCGCACTGAGCCCTCACATGACCCGCTTCAAGGCATCGGAAGCACCTCAGAGGTGAGGGCTCCACCAGCTTGACCGCGGATGCCACCCAGGATACCATAAGGCGCCCGTCGGCTGCCACCTTTTTGGCGGCAGCCACGGGGCACCGGACCCAGGCCATCCCAAGGCCTGCGGGATACCGCAGGATCTCGCTGCACTTCACAGCGTCCTTGGGACAGCCGCCAGCCTTCGTCACAGCCGCCACTACTTCCTCTGCTGTGGCAGAGTCATCCAGACCGGAGACCTTGATCTCAGCTGTCTTCGCCGGTCTGGATACCCGCACACGCTTGCCCGCCGCTGCGAGCACCTCGCTCAGCTTTTGTGCGAGGGCGTCCGCCTTTTTGTCGCTGTCTGCGCCAGGGATCTCGAACATTCGAGCCCCCGTGGCGCAGATGCGGAACCGCATTTCGGTTATACCGAGGGCGGCCAGGTTGATCTTGGCCTTCGCCTCAGTAATAACCTCGATATAGGTGACTCCTGCAGCCGCTGCCTCCGGCTCCAGGGTCACCACCACAGCAGAGGATCTCGGAGTGGCAATTTTCACCGCCTTCTTTGCGGGTTTGCCAACACTCTTGACCGCCTTCCCCCCCTTGCTTTTCAGGCCCTTCCTCACCACCGTAGTCCACGGTACGTCAGTGGACTGTGGTGCTGGTGGCAGAGGATGGGCCTCAGCTGCCGTCTTTTGGCTCTGCTTCTCGAGCCCGCTCCGCTTTCCCTTTTGGTGCTTCTGGGCAGCGGCACCTGCAGCGACAGCCGGTTTAACACTAGCCGCCTTGACAGGCGGTTTTGCGACAACCGGTGCCTGGGCAGGTGCAGGGCAGGACGTGGGACTGGGCACTGCCTCCGGTCTCCTATCCGCCGCCAGTGGAGGGCGAAGGCGCTTCTCGGGCAGGAGACGATCCTCCAGCGCCGCGAACCTGGCGTTGATCATTGACCCTACCTGGTCAATGATCGAACGCACGAGCTCCTCCTTGCCCGCTCCCTCGATGTGTTGGCTTGGGCGCGTGTCCACCTGCATCCGCAGGTATGCCACCTCCTTCCTAAGTTCCGACACCTCGCCTTGGAGGCGAGCGTTGTCCGCCTGCAGCTTCGTCGTCTCCTCTGAGGTACAGCGGCGCTGCAGAGTCTTAGTGGTCTCACTAACGGTCTCTGCAGCCTCTTTCAGCGCCTTCACCCAGATGCCCTTCAGGTTCTTAGACCTTGAGGCCACCATTGTGATGACGCCGACGCTGTCCTCAATCCTCTTCTGCAGCTCCGATGCCGGCTCGAAGTCACCATCGTTCGACGACGACTCCGACAGGGTTGATATCCTGCCGGCACGGAGCTGACGAGACGACGCGGCGATGTCCGCCTCCGCCTCCAACCTCTCCTCCTCCCTTCTGGCTTCCACCAACGCCATTTTGGCCTGGGCCAATCCCACATAATCGCCCGTTGTCGGAGGCCGTCCTCGACCTCTCTTGGCAGATGTTGTGCCTTGGCTGCTTCCTCTATTATGTCCTGTTAGAGGACCACCGCTGATTACTGCGTCCTTAGAAGGACGTTTTCTTCCTAACGTTCTCCTCTCGTTGAATGACTCCACGCTGAGCATAGAGTCACTCGTGTCGTCATCGCTGTCCATTTCCGTCATGCCTTTTGGTTTTAATTTTTCCATAGTTATTCCCACGATTGTGGACGAAATATAAGGTCGGCCCCCGGGTTACGCCATTCCGAGGGCAAGGCTACATACTGTGGGGGTCGCCTGGTACCCACAGGTTTTCAAGACTTCGCTGTCTGATTATTTTATAGAGGTTTACTCCTCGCGGGCCGGCCAATTAAGGCAAGCCCTCCGCTCCGCTGCACTTCGACGTACCCCATAATCGTCAACTCTGGGGTCTTTGACGAAAGTACAGCGGGTTACGGCGCGCTGGGAGAGCCGACGTAACTCCCCAGTTTTGGACGGTTGAGTGCCCGGCGGCAGTGTGAGTGCACACCGAGCCCGTCCCTCCACTATGAGCATTAGGCACTGGAAACGATATATCGTCACCAGTTCCTAATACCCACCATCATTTGTTGCCTTTCCCCCGGATACAGAAATCAAGGAGAAATGCAACCTCCCACAACGCTCGACGGTTGAGTGCCCGGCGCCAGTAAAAAGGCACACCGAGCCCGTCCCCCACACTGTGCGCATTAGGCACTGTCAACGACGTATCGCCACCAGTTCCCAATGCACACCTTCATTTTGTTGCCTTTCCCCCGGATACTTAGATCAAGGAGAAATGCAACCTCCCACAACGCTCGACGGTTGAGTGCCCGGCGCCAGTAAAAGGCACACCGAGCCCGTCCTCCACTATGAGCATTAGGCACTGGAAACGATATATCGTCACCAGTTCCTAATACCCACCATCATTTGTTGCCTTTCCCCGGATACAGAAATCAAGGAGAAATGCAACCTCCCACAACGCTCGACGGTTGAGTGCCCGGCGGCAGTGTGAGTGCACACCGAGCCCGTCCTCCACTATGAGCATTAGGCACTGTCAACGACGTATCGCCACCAGTTCCCAATGCACACCTTCATTTTGTTGCCTTTCCCCGGATACAGAAATCAAGGAGAAATGCAACCTCCCACAACGCTCGACGGTTGAGTGCCCGGCGGCAGTGTGAGTGCACACCGAGCCCGTCCTCCACTATGAGCATTAGGCACTGGAAACGATATATCGTCACCAGTTCCTAATACCCACCATCATTTGTTGCCTTTCCCCGGATACTTTGATCAAGGAGAAATGCAACCTCCCACAACGCTCGACGGTTGAGTGCCCGGCGGCAGTGTGAGTGCACACCGAGCCCGTCCTCCACTATGAGCATTAGGCACTGGAAACGATATATCGTCACCAGTTCCTAATACCCACCATCATTTGTTGCCTTTCCCCGGATACAGAAATCAAGGAGAAATGCAACCTCCCACAACGCTCGACGGTTGAGTGCCCGGCGGCAGTGTGAGTGCACACCGAGCCCGTCCTCCACTATGAGCATTAGGCACTGGAAACGATATATCGTCACCAGTTCCTAATACCCACCATCATTTGTTGCCTTTCCCCGGATACTTTGATCAAGGAGAAATGCAACCTCCCACAACGCTCGACGGTTGAGTGCCCGGCGGCAGTGTGAGTGCACACCGAGCCCGTCCTCCACTATGAGCATTAGGCACTGGAAACGATATATCGTCACCAGTTCCTAATACCCACCATCATTTGTTGCCTTTCCCCGGATACAGAAATCAAGGAGAAATGCAACCTCCCACAACGCTCGACGGTTGAGTGCCCGGCGGCAGTGTGAGTGCACACCGAGCCCGTCCTCCACTATGAGCATTAGGCACTGGAAACGATATATCGTCACCAGTTCCTAATACCCACCATCATTTGTTGCCTTTCCCCGGATACAGAAATCAAGGAGAAATGCAACCTCCCACAACGCTCGACGGTTGAGTGCCCGGCGGCAGTGTGAGTGCACACCGAGCCCGTCCTCCACTATGAGCATTAGGCACTGTCAACGACGTATCGCCACCAGTTCCCAATGCACACCTTCATTTTGTTGCCTTTCCCCGGATACTTTGATCAAGGAGAAATGCAACCTCCCACAACGCTCGACGGTTGAGTGCCCGGCGGCAGTGTGAGTGCACACCGAGCCCGTCCTCCACTATGAGCATTAGGCACTGGAAACGATATATCGTCACCAGTTCCTAATACCCACCATCATTTGTTGCCTTTCCCCGGATACAGAAATCAAGGAGAAATGCAACCTCCCACAACGCTCGACGGTTGAGTGCCCGGCGGCAGTGTGAGTGCACACCGAGCCCGTCCTCCACTATGAGCATTAGGCACTGTCAACGACGTATCGCCACCAGTTCCTAATACCCACCATCATTTGTTGCCTTTCCCCGGATACAGAAATCAAGGAGAAATGCAACCTCCCACAACGCTCGACGGTTGAGTGCCCGGCGGCAGTGTGAGTGCACACCGAGCCCGTCCTCCACTATGAGCATTAGGCACTGGAAACGATATATCGTCACCAGTTCCTAATACCCACCATCATTTGTTGCCTTTCCCCGGATACAGAAATCAAGGAGAAATGCAACCTCCCACAACGCTCGACGGTTGAGTGCCCGGCGGCAGTGTGAGTGCACACCGAGCCCGTCCTCCACTATGAGCATTAGGCACTGGAAACGATATATCGTCACCAGTTCCTAATACCCACCATCATTTGTTGCCTTTCCCCGGATACAATAGTATCAAAGGGAAATTTTTTTTTCGTGGGGAAATGCCTACGCATACCCGCCCCGCCGAAGTGATCGAGGGCAGGTTATGTCGGACTCGCACCGACTAAAACCCCACGGTGTTCCTTCGCTCCACCCAAGTACTGTGCATGCGGGTACGCTGTGAGCATTCTTCCGCGTGCACAGCGGGTGGCGGCCAGTTGTGTGGCCCCGGCAGACTTGGCCCTGTTTTGAGAGCGCGCGGGAACACCGGGCGCGCTCTCACCTCGCTGACTCATTCGAGCGACAGACTTCCCCGAGTCCATCACTCGAGTCGTAAGGGGGGGGAATCGAGTATGCCTACGCTCTCCTCATCCCCCCCTGCGGCGGCTGTGGAGTGGTCCCGGGGTCGTGGGACGGTTCCTCCTCCATCGGCTGACTGGTCGGTTGCCGAGATGGCAACGGGCGGACCGGCCTTTTCCCGCTCTTTGGTTTAGCAGAGCAGGCCTTCCCTCCCATCCTGTGGTCCGCTGGTTTCTTCGCGGCGACGCACACGGCACAACGCGGGGTAGCGGAGCACTGCCCCGCCTTGTGGCCAGGCTGACCACAGCGGAAGCAAAGCTCCCCCCGGTCGACTGCAGCGTCGCACTGAGCCCTCACATGACCCGCTTCAAGGCATCGGAAGCACCTCAGAGGTGAGGGCTCCACCAGCTTGACCGCGGATGCCACCCAGGATACCAAAAGGCGCCCGCTGGCGGCCACCTTTTGGCGGCAGCCACGGGGCACCGGACCCAGGCCATCCCAAGGCCTGCGGGATACCGCAGGATCTCGCTGCACTTCACAGCGTCCTTGGGACAGCCACCAGCCTTCGTCACAGCCGCCACTACTTCCTCTGCTGTGGCAGAGTCATCCAGACCGGAGACCTTGATCTCAGCTGTCTTCGCCGGTCTGGATACCCGCACTCGCTTGCCCGCCGCTGCGAGCACCTCGCTCAGCTTTTGTGCGAGGGCGTCCGCCTTTTTGTCGCTGTCTGCGCCAGGGATTTCGAACATTCGAGCCCCGTGGCACAGATACGGAACCGCATTTCGGTTATACCGAGGGAGGCGAGGTTGATCTTCGCCTTCGCCTCGGTAATAACGTCGATGTAGGTGACGCCCGCCGCCGAAGCCTCCGGCTCCAGGGTCACCACCACAGCAGAGGATCTTGGAGTGGCAATTTTCACCGCCTTCTTTGCGGGTTTGCCAACACTCTTGACCACCTTCCCACCCTTGCTTTTCAGCCCCTTCCTCACCACCGTAGTCCACGGTTCGTCTATTGACTGTGGTGCTGGTGGCAAAGGAGTGGACTCAGATGCAGTCTTCTGGCTACGCTTCTCGAGCCCGCTCCGCTTTCCCTTTGGTTGCTTCTGGGCAACGGCACCTGCAGCGACAGCCGGTTTAACACTAGCCGCCTTGACAGGCGGTTTTGCGACAACCGGTGCCTGGGCAGGTGCAGGGAAGGACGAGGGACCGGGCACTGCCTCCGGTCTCTATCCGCCGCCAGTGGAGGGCGAAGGCGCTTCTCGGGCAGGAGACGATCCTCCAGCGCCGCGAACCTGGCGCTGATCATTGACCCTACCTGGTCAATGATCGAACGCACGAGCTCCTCCTTGCCCGCTCCCTCGATGTGTTGGCTTGGGCGCGTGTCCACCTGCATCCGCAGGTATGCCACCTCCTTCCTCAACTCCGACACCTCGCCTTGGAGGCGAGCGTTGTCCGCCTGCAACTTCGTCGTCTCCTCTGAGGTACAGCGGCGCTGCAGAGTCTTAGTGGTCTCACTAACGGTCTCTGCAGCCTCCTTCAGCGCCTTCACCCAGATGCCCTTTAGGTTCTTAGACCTTGTGGCCACCATGGTGATGACGCCGACGCTGTCCTCAATCCTCTTTTGTAGCTCCGATGCCGGCTCGAAGTCGCCATCGTTCGACGACGACTCCGACAGGGTTGATATCCTGCCGGCACGGAGCTGACGAGACGACGCGGCGATGTCCGCCTCCGCCTCAACCTCTCCTCCTCCCTTCTGGCTTCCACCAACGCCATTTCGCCTGGGCCAGTCCCACATAATCGCCCGTTGTCGGAGGCCGTCCTCGACCTCTCTTGGCAGATGTTGTGCCTTGGCTGCGTCCTCCGTTTTGGCCCGTTACCGGACCGCCGCCGATGTCTGCGTCCTTAGAAGGACGTTTTCTTCCTTTGTATGTCCGTTCGTTGAATGACTCCACGCTGAGCATAGAGTCACTCGTGTCGTCATCACTGTCCATTTCCGTCATGCCTTTTGTTGGTTTTAATTTTTCCATAGTTATTCCCACGATTGTGGACGAAATATAAGGTCGGCCCCCGGGTTACGCCATTCCGAGGGCAAGGCTACATACTGTGGGGGTCGCCTGGTACCCACAGGTTTTTAAGACTTCGCTGTCTGATTATTTTATAGAGGTTTACTCCTCGCGGGCCGGCCAATTAAGGCAAGCCCTCCGCTCCGCTGCACTTCGACGTACCCCATAATCGTCAACTCTGGGGTCTTTGACGAAAGTACAGCGGGTTACGGCGCGCTGGGAGAGCCGACGTAACTCCCCAGTTTTGAACGGTTGAATGCCCGGCGGCAGTGTGAGTGCACACCGAGCCCGTCCCTCCACTATGAGCATTAGGCACTGGAAACGATATATCGTCACCAGTTCCTAATACCCACCATCATTTGTTGCCTTTCCCCCGGATACAGAAATCAAGGAGAAATGCAACCTCCCACAACGCTCGACGGTTGAGTGCCCGGCGGCAGTAAAAGCGCACACCGAGCCCGTCCCCCACACTGTGAGCATTAGGCACTGCCAACGACGTATCGCCACCAGTTCCAAATGCACACCCTCATTTTGTTGCCTTTCCCCCGGATACTTTGATCAAGGAGAAATGCAACCTCCACCCTCGCATTGGGCACTGAGAACGACGTATCGTCACCAGTGCCCAATGCGCACCATCGTTCGGTTGCCTTTCCTCCGGATATGGAAATCAAGAGGAAATGCAACCCCCCTGCCACTCCGCTGTGCCCTCCGCTTATCAGAGGGACACGCAGAGCAGCTATACCCCCCCTGTCAGAACATTAGCCACTGGCAACAACGTGTCATCACCAGTGCCCAGGGTGCACCGTCCCGGCGTTGCCTTTCCCCCTGATACAATAGTATCAAAGGGAAATTCAACGACCAGGCACTCGAGGAGGTTTTCTGACGTGGCACCCCACCCCCAACCTAACCTAACCTAACCTTTTTTTTTTTTTCGTGGGGAAATGCCTACGCATACCCGCCCCGCGAAGTGGGTTATGTCGGACTCGCACCGACTAAAACCCCACGGTGTTCCTTCGCTCCACCCAAGTACTGTGCATGCGGGTACGCTGTGAGCATTCTTCCGCGTGCACAGCGGGTGGCGGCCAGTTGTCTAGCCCCTGCAGATTGGACCCTGTGTTGAGAGCGCGCGGGAACACCGGGCGCGCTCTCACCTCGCAGACTCGTGTTGAGCGACAGACCTCCCCGTGTCCATCGCTCGAGTCGTAAGGGGGGAATTGAGTACGCTTACGCTCTCACCTTTCCTCCCTGCGGCGGCTGTGGAGTGGTCCCAGGGTCTCGGGACGCTTCCTCCTCCATCGGCTGGCTGGTCGGTTGCCGAGGTGGCAACGGGCGGACGGGCCTTTTCCCGGCCTTGGAAGGCGCTTTGCAGGCCTTCCCCCCCATTCTGTGGTCCGCCGGTTTCTTTGCGGCGACGCACACGGCACAACGCGGGGTAGCGGAGCACTGTGCTGCCTTGTGGCCAGGTTGACCACAGCGGCAGCACAGCTCCCCCCTGTCGATCGGTGCGTCGCACTGAGCCCTCACGTGTCCCGCCTCGAAACAGCGGAAACACCTCAAAGGTGAGGGCTCCACGAGCTTCACTTCGGCTGCCACCCATGAGACCATTAGGCGCCCACTGGCTACCACCTTTTTGGCGGCAGCCACGGGGCACCGGACCCAGGCTATCCCAAGGCCTGCGGGATACCGCAGGACCTCACTACATTTGACGACGTCCTTGGGACAGCCGCCAGCCTTCGTCACCGCCGCTACTACATCCTCTGCTGTGGTGGAGTCGTCCAGACCGGACACCTTGACTTCTGCAGTCTTCGCCGGTCTGGATACTCGGACTCCTTTTCCCGCTGCTGAAAGCACCTCGCTCAATTTTTGAGCGAGGGCGTCAGCCTTTGCTCCGCTGTCTGTGCCAGGGATTTCGAACATCCGAGCCCCCGTGGCGCAGATCCGGAAGCGCATCTCTGTTATACCGAGGGAGGCTAGGTTAATTTTGGCCTTCGCCTCGGTAATTACGTCTATATATGTGACGCCTGCAGCCACTGCCTCCGGCTCCAGGGTCACGACCACAGCAGAGGATCGCGGAGTTGCAATTTTGACCGCCCTCGGTTTGCCAACAATTTGCTTAATCTTCCCTCCCTTGTTATTGAGCCCCTTCCTAACCACCGTCGTCCAGGTTTGATCCGTAGACTCAGGTGCAAGTGGCAGGGGTCGGGTCTCTTCCGTCTTCTTGCCCTGCTTAGCGGGCTCGCTTCTCTTACCCTTAGGGCGCTTCGGGGCCGGGACACCCCCGGCGACAGCCGGTCTAGCACTAGCCGCCTTGACAGGCGGTTTTGCGACAACCGGTGCCTGGGCAGGTGCAGGGCAGGACGAGGGACTGGGCACTGCCTCCGGTCTCCTATCCGCCGCCAGTGGAGGGCGAAGGCGCTTCTCGGGCAGGAGACGATCCTCCAGCGCCGCGAACCTGGCGCTGATCATTGACCCTACCTGGTCAATGATCGAACGCACGAGCTCCTCCTTGTCCGCTCCCTCTGCTTGCTGGCTGGGCCTATCTACCTGCATCCTTAAATAGGCCACCTCCTTTCGCAGCTGCGCCACTTCGTCTTGAAGACGAGTATTATCGGCCTGCAGCTTCCTCGTCTCCTCTGAGGTACAGCGTCGCTGCAGAGTCTTTGCGGTCTCGCTTACGTTTTCTGCAGCCTCCTTCAGCGCCTTCACCCACACGCCCTTAAGGTTCTTTGATCTTTGGGCCACCATGGAGATGACTCCGACGCTGTCCTCGATCCTCTTTTGCAGCTCCGACGCCGGCTCGAAGTCGCCATCGTTGGACGACGACTCCGACAGGGTTGTTATCCTGCCGGCCCGGAGCTGACGAGACGACGATGTTAACTCCGCCTCCGCCTCTACCCTCATCTCCGCTTCTTTAGCGGCCACCAACGCCATTTTGGCCTTTGCAAGGCCGACGTATTCCCCAGTTGTTGGAGGTCGCCCTCGACCCCTCTTGGCAGTCGCAGTTATGCCCTGCCCGATCTTTCTCTCCTGGCCCATCTCCAGACCACCATCAATATCTGCGTCCTTAGAAGGACGTTTTCTTCCTGCTACACTCCTTCTCCCATCGAATGACTCTACGCTGAGCATAGAGTCGCTCGTGTCGTCGTCACTATCTACCCTCACGTTTATGTTTTTAGAATTAATCATATCTGTTCCCACGATTTAGGACGAAGTAAAGGTCGGTCCCCGGGTGACGCCTATTCCGGTGACAAGGCTACATACTGTGGGGGTCGCCTGGTACCCACAGGTTTTTAAGACTTCGCTGTCTGATTTTTTATAGAGATTTACTCCTCGCAGGCCGGCCAGTTAAGGCAAGCCCTCCGCTCCACTGCACTTCGACGTACCCCATTATCGTCAACACTGGGGTCTTTGACGAAAGTACAGCGGGTTACGGCGCGCTGGGAGAGCCGACGTAACTCCCCAGTTTTTGACGGTTGAATGCCCGGCGGCAGTGTGAGTGCACACCGGACCCGTCCCACCACTATGAGCATTAGGCACTGGAAACGATATATCGTCACCAGTTCCTAATACCCACCATCATTTGTTGCCTTTCCCCCGGATACAGAAATCAAGGAGAAATGCAACCTCCCACAACGCTCGACGGTTGAGTGCCCGGCGGCAGTAAAAAGGCACACCGAGCCCGTCCCCCACACTGTGAGCATGAGGCACTGCCAACGACGTATCGCCACCAGTTCCCAATGCACACCCTCATTTTGTTGCCTTTCCCCCGGATACTTTGATCAAGGAGAAATGCAACCTCGCATTGGGCACTGAGAACGACGTATCGTCACCAGTTCCTAATACCCACCATCATTTGTTGCCTTTCCTCCGGATATGGAAATCAAGAGGAAATGCAACCCCCCTGCCACTCCGCTGTGCCCTCCGCTTATCAGAGGGACACGCAGAGCAGCTATCCCCCCCTGTCAGAACATTCGCCACTGGCAACAACGTATCATCACCAGTGCCCAGGGTGCACCGTCCCGGCGTTGCCTTTCCCCCGGATACAATAGTATCAAAGGGAAATTCAACGACAGGCACTCGAGGAGGTTTTCTGACGTGGCACCCCAACCTAACCTAACCTTTTTTTTTTTTTTCGTGGGGAAATGCCTACGCATACCCGCCCCGCGAAGTGAACCGAGGGCAGGTTATGTCGGACTCGCACCGACTAAAACCCACGGTGTTCCTTCTGCCCACCGAGTGCTGTGCATACGGGTACGCTTACGCATTCGTCCGCGTGCACAGTAGTGGCGGCTCGCTTTGCGGGCCCCGGCCGTTGGTAACCTTTATGGAGAGCGCGCGGGAACACGAGGCGCGCTCTCACCTCGCCGACTCAATTTGAGCTACGGACCTCCCCGGGTCTATAGCTCGAGTCGTATCAGGGCGGAATGGCGAGCGCATACGCTCTGCGTCTTCGCCCGATGCGGCGTCTGCGGACTGGATCCGGGCGGCTGACTCCCGAACTCGCTCCGCCTCCTCCTTCGTGGACATCACCGCCTCGCAGTACACCTGCACTGCTGCCCACCCTTCCCGACTGTCGATCATGGCGCGAACTACGGCCGCCAGCGACAAGTCGTTGCCCACTACGGCACTCAGTGCTCGGCGCTGTTCTGCCCACCGCGGACACACCTCCAGCGTGTGCTGGGCCGTGTCTTGGAGGCAGCCGTCACAGTGGTGACAGCCCTCGTTTGGCTCCCTTCCGATCAAGTGCAGGTACTTCCCGAAGCATCCATGCCCCGAAAGCACCTGCGACAACCGGAAGGTGAGCACTCCGTGACGTCTGTCCAGCCACTGCACGAGAACTGGACGTACTGCTTCTACGGTCGTGGTTCCGGCCCGGGGCTGTCGAAGTGCATGCTGCCACCTCCGCACCATGACCCTTCGACGCTCCGCCCTCGCCGCATCAACCTCCTCCCTCGTGGGTGGGAACTGGCGCACCGCGATCAAGCTCTCACGCCAAAAGAAAACGGACGCGAGAACTTTCGCCTCCAGTTCCCAGGGAGGGACGCCGCCAGCACACGCCGCCTCGTGGGACACCGTGTGGTACCCCCGGATCGCTCTGATCGCCATCGCCCTCTGGGGCCTTTGCAGAAGAGCGATTGTCCGGCTATTCAGAGCGTCACTCCACACGGGTGCCCCGTACAGCGCCATGGAGCGCACCATGCCCAGGTACAGGCGCCGACAAGCCGCATTCGGACCTCCGATATTCGGCAGCAAGCTGCCGACTGCGGCCGCCGCACGCAACAGCCTGGGCAATAAGCCTAGGAAGTGCACCTCGAAGTTCCATCGGCCGTCCAAAGTGAGTCCCAGATATTTCATCTGGGACTTGATGCCGATGCGAACTCCGCCCACTACGATGTGCAGTCCCGAGGGTGGCGCGTTCCGAGGCCCGTGAAAACACAAGGCCTCAGACTTGTTGAGGGCCACCTCTAGACCCAGCCTTCGGATACGACCCACTACGTGGGCCACTCCCGCTGTAGCACGTATGGTGCACTCCCTATAGGTGCCGCCCCTTGCCGTCACCAAGGTGTCGTCGGCGTAGCAAGTCACGCAGAGGCCTCGCAGTAGGGATCCGCGAAGCACCCAGTCGTAGCCGATGTTCCACAGGAGCGGTCCGAGAACCGAACCCTGTGGGACACCGCACGACACTACGCGACTATGCCACGCGTTCCGACACCTGTATGCCACCGACCTGCCCGAGAGATAGGATGCGATCATGCGCTGGAGGTAGTTCGGCACCGGTGATACCGGAGTGCCTCCTGATGCAACTCCAGGGCAAGGTGTTGAAGGCGTTGGCGATGTCAAGAGACACCGCCAAGACGACCTCACCCCGGGCGACTGCTTCCTCCGCCGTCCTCTTCACTCGCATGATCGCATGTATCGTGGACCTGCCCTCGCGAAAACCGAATTGGTTATCGTCCAAGTCCGGACCGACCCCCACCAGATGTCGGACGAGGCGACCGGCAATGACACGCTCAAAGAGCTTTGCCACCTCGTCCAACAGCACTATGGGCCGGTACGCAGAGGGCGAGTCCCTCGGGCGCCCCTCCTTCCTCAAGAGGACCATCGTGCCCGCCTTCCACACCCGTGGAAAACGGCCCTGCGTTAGGCAGGCATCGAATAGTCCCCTGAGTTTGCCCTCGAGTGCGCCGGATGCTAGGACCCACGCACGGCCAGGGACACCGTCGGGTCCCGGGGCCGTATTCCTCGAACGGAGTCGAAGGATCGCGGCCCCGAACTCTCCCGGGGTTACCGGCGGTACCACCTCGTCCCCGCCAGCAACCGCATCCAGCGCAGTCGGAGCCATGGTCGGCGGCGTGTGTTCCTCTCTCTGGGGGAACAGAGCTGCAACCACTGCGTCCACGAACTGGGGCTGGAGACTCCGCGTCAGAGGGGGTGCCCATGGGCGAAGTTTCCCCCGCACCATGCGGTATGGGCGACCCCACGGATCACGGTCAGAGTCTCCAGCAGCTCGTTTCTCGCCCCAGCCTTGGCCTCGGCGATGGCGATTTGGAGGCGAAGCTTGGCCCTCCCGTAAACGTCGCGCAACGATGACTCGGCCGCATCGTCACGGCGTCTCCTCCGGCGTTGTCTCGTGTACTGGCGTCTCGCAACTACGCACGCAGTGCGCAGCTGAGCTATGTCAGCGGACCACCAGTACACCTGCCTTTTCGGCGGTCGAGGCCCCAACCGTGGCATCGACGCATCGCAGACGCGAGTCATCGACGCGCGAATCGCCAACGCTTCGTCCTCCACGCAGTGGTTGCTGCACCTCGGGGAAACCCACGATTCCACCAGAAGCCTCGATGAGAACTTCCCCGTCGAGGTGCTTGAGAGCCCATCGCGGGCCGTCGCCACGGACGACCGCTCGCCCGGATCGGACCGGAGCCGCCTCGGAGTCGGAGACGCTGAAGCGGATATACAAATGGTCCGACAGCGTCTCCACCCGGACACGACTTCCCACCCGTGAACCCGGCACGCCATGGATGTGCTGGCGAAGGTTAGGTCCACAACGGAGCTCCTGGGGCCGAACGCATGTGGGTTCCGAACCTCGGTTGAGCAGACACAGTCCTACGGACAGTGCCCACCCCTCAGGAACGTCCCCGCGTATCGTTGGCAGAACAGCCCCAAACGGTGTTCTTGGCGTTGAAATCACCCATCACCAAAAGGATGAGGGTGACTCCTGCCAAGGAGAGCTCCGACCCGGCCCAAGAGTCCCTCGAACTCGGGCGGCTTCTGCTGGGGGACAATAAATGCCAATAATGACTATCCCCATCAGCGCCGCAACGAACCCGACCCTTCTCCACCCAATCCATGGGTGGGGCACCAGCAGTCGTCCGAGCAACTATCGCGACCAGTCCCTCTTCGTCTCCCGCCCAGCCATCCCTGTCTGGAACCAGGTAGGGTTCCGAAACGACGGCCACGTGTGTCAGCCACTGTGCCATACTCTGAAAGAGCAGATCTTGTGCTCTAGCACAGTGGTTGACGTTCGCCTGAACTACGTGGAGGCCGTAGTTCATTGCGAGACCGGTTTCGGATCCTCCTCCATTGCCTCCACCTGTGGTTGCTGGCTGGCCGGTTGCTTCTGTGGCAACGTGCGAGCTGGCCTTTTCCCTCTCTTGGGAGGCGCGGTGCAGGCCCTTCCGCCCATCCTGTGGTCGGCCGGTTTTTTGGCTGCGACACACACAGCGCAACGCGGGTTGGCGGAACACTGCGCTGCCTTGTGGCCAGACTGACCACAACGGAAGCACAGCTCCCCCCGGTCGACTGCGGCGTCGCACTGGGCCCTCACATGTCCCGACTCCAGGCAGCGGAAGCACCTCAGAGGTGCGGGCTCCACCAGCTTCGCCACGGCTGAGACCCACGAGATCATCAGCCTTCCGCTGTCGGTGACCTTTTTGGCGGCCGCCACGGGACATCGGACCCAGGCCACCCCAAGTCCTGCAACATCCCGTAGGATCTGGCTGCATTTGACTGCCTCCTTGGGGCAGCCACCGGCCTTGGCCACGGCTGTCAACACCTCGTCCACAGTGGCGGAGTCATCCAGACCAGCAACTCTGACCTCCACAGTCTTTGCTGGTCTGGTGATCCGCACACCTTTGTCTGCGAGCGCCTCCCTCAATTTTCGGCAAGGCCGTCCGCCCTGTCGCCGCTGTCTGCACCGGGGATTTCAAACATGCGGGCCCCGTGGCGCATGTGCGGAATCTCAGCTCTGTTATCCCGAGGGCAGAGAGGTCGACTTTCCTCTTTGCCTCGGAGATAACCTCCGCATAGGTAACACCAGCCACCACTGCTTCCGGCGCCAGTGTCACCACGACAGCGGCCGATCTGGGGTTGCAATCTTTACCGGCCTCGGTGCAGGATTGCCAGGACTCTTGACGACCTTACCGCCTTTTTTTCTGAGCCCCTTTCTTACCACCGTAGTCCACGGTTCCTCCATGGACTGAGGTGCTGGTGGTAGAGATCGGGACTCTGTTGTCTTCTCGCTCTCCTTAGCGGGCTCGCTCCGCTTTCCCTTACCCTTCCCCTTAGGGGGCGTTGGAGCCACGGAACCCTCAGCGACGACTGTCCGTTCACTGCTAGCCGTAATGGCAGGCTGCTTCGGGGCATTCGGTCGCCGGGGAAGCGGTGGGCGAGCCGAAGTGCTGGGCACCGCACTTGTCCTCGCGTCTGCCGCCAACGGAGGACGGAGGCGCTTTTCGGGAGGAGGCGGTCCTCAAGAGCCGCGAATCTGGCGTTCATCATTGTCCCCACTTGACAAATGATGGAACGTACCAGATCCTCGTTGCCCTCAGCTGGAATTGGAGCTGGAACTTTGCTGGGCTGCTCCATGCGCAACCGCATCTCCGCCACCTCTTTGCGCAATTGCTCGACCTCACCCTGCAGGCGGATGTTGCTCGCTTGCAGCCTCTTCGTTTCCTCAGAGGTGCAACGACTCTGCAGTATCTGGGCGTCCGCTCTGATCGCTTCTGCAGCGTCCTTCAGCGCTTTAACAGAAGTACCCTTCAGGTTCTTAGACTTGGAGGCGACCTTAGTTATGAGGGCAATATTTTCCTCAATCTTCTTCCCCAGCTGCGACGCCGCCTGGAAGTCTTCGTCGTTCGACGACGACTCTGACAGGGTTGTAATTCTGTCAGCGCGGAGTTGCCGAGCTGCAGATGCGACCTCTCTTTCTGCCTCCAACCTTTCTTCCTCCCTTTTGGCAGCGACTAACGCCTGTTTGGCCTTGGCAAGGCCGACATACTCCCCCGTCGTTGGGGGTCTCCCTCGACCTCTTTTGGCAGATGTTCTTGCCACTGTCCTGCTTATCTCCTCATCGTGGCCCGTTATCGGACCGGAACCGCAACCTGCGTCCGTAGACGGTCGCTTTCTCCCCGCACAAATCCTCGTCTCTTCAAGGGACTCTACGCTCTGCATAGAGTCGCTCTCTCCCTCCTCGCTCATCTCCGACATGCTATTGGTTTGTTTTAAAGTTTCCATATTAGTTCCCACGATTGTAGGACGAAATAAAATGTCGGTCCCCGGGTGACGCCTATTCCAGGGACAAGGCTACATACTGTGGGGGTCGCCTGGTACCCACAGGTTTTTAAGACTTCGCTGTCTGATTTTTTATAGAGATTTACTCCTCGCGGGCCGGCCAATTAAGGCAAGCCCTCCGCTCCGCTGCACTTCGACGTACCCCATTATCGTCAACACTGGGGTCTTTGACGAAAGTACAGCGGGTTACGGCGCGCTGGGAGAGCCGACGTAACTCCCCAGTTTTGGACGGTTGAGTGCCCGGCGGCAGTGTGAGTGCACACCGAGCCCGTCCCCCCACTATGTGCATTAGGCACTGGAAACGATATATCGTCACCAGTTCCTAATACCCACCATCATTTGTTGCCTTTCCCCCGGATACAGAAATCAAGGAGAAATGCAACCTCCCACAACGCTTGACGGTTGAGTGCCCGGCGGCAGTAAAAGCGCACACCGAGCCCGTCCCCCACACTGTGAACATTAGGCACTGCCAACGACGCATCGCCACCAGTTCCCAATGCACACCCTCATTTTGTTGCATTTCCCCGGATACTTTGATCAAGGAGAAATGCAACCTCCCACAACGCTTGACGGTTGAGTGCCCGGCGGCAGTAAAGCGCACACCGAGCCCGTCCCCACACTGTGAACATTAGGCACTGCCAACGACGCATCGCCACCAGTTCCCAATGCACACCCTCATTTTGTTGCATTTCCCCCGGATACTTTGATCAAGGAAAAATGCAACCTCCACCCGCGCATTGGGCACTGAGAACGACGTATCGTCACCAGTGTCCAATGCGCACCATCGTTCGGTTGCCTTTCCTCCGGATATGGAAATCAAAAGGAAATGCAACCCCCTGCCACTCCACTGTGCCCTCCGCTTATCAGAGGGACACGCAGAGCAACTATCCCCTGTCAGAACATTCGCCACTGGCAACAACGTATCATCACCAGTGCCCAGGGTGCACCGTCCCGGCGTTGCCTTTCCCCCGGATACAAAAGTATCAAAGGGAAATTCAACGACCAGGCACTCGAGGAGGTTTTCTGACGTGGCACCCCAACCTAACCTTTTTTTTTTTTTTTTTTTCGTGGGGAAATGCCTGCGCATACCCGCCCCGCGAGGGCAGGTTATGTCGGACTCGCACCGACTAAAACCCCACGGTGTTCCTTCGCTCCACCCAAGTACTGTGCATGCGGGTACGCTGTGAGCATTCTTCCGCGTGCACAGCGGGTGGCGGCCAGTTGTGTGGCCCCGGCAGACTTGGCCCTGTTTTGAGAGCGCGCGGGAACACCGGGCGCGCTCTCACTTCGCTGACTCAAAAGAGCAACAGACCTCCCCGAGTCCATCACTCGAGTCGTAAGGGGGGGGAATCGAGTATGCCTACGCTCTCCTCATCCCCCCCTGCGGCGGCTGTGGAGTGGTCCCAGGGTCGTGGGACGCTTCCTCCTCCATCGGCTGGCTGGTCGGTTGCCGAGGTGGCAACGGGCGGACCGGCCTTTTCGCGACCTTGGAAGGCGCTTTGCAGGCCTTCCCCCCCATCCTGTGGTCCGCCGGTTTCTTTGCGGCGACGCACACGGCACAACGCGGGGTAGCGGAGCATGTTGCCGCCTTGTGGCCTGGTTGACCACATCGGCAGCACAACTCCCCCCGGTCGATCAGTGCGTCGCACTGAGCCCTCACGTGCCCCGCCTCGAAACAGCGGAAGCACCTAAGAGGTGAGGGCTCCACGAGCTTCACCTCGGCTGCCACCCATGAGACCATAAGGCGCCCGCTGGCGGCCACCTTTTTGGCGGCAGCCACGGGGCACCGGACCCAGGCCATCCCAAGGCCTGCGGGATACCGCAGGACCTCACTGCACTTTACATCCTCCTTGGGACAGCCGCCAGCCAACGAAACAGCCGCCACCACTTCCTCCACAGAGACCGAGTCATCAAGACCGGACACTTTAATCTCGGCGGTCTTTGCCGGTCTTGATACCCGGACCGCTTTGCCCGCTGCGGTGAGCACTTCCCTCAATTTCTGGGCTAGGGCGTCCGCCTTTGCTCCGCTTTCTGCGCCAGGGATTTCGAACATGCGAGCCCCGTGGCGCAGATGCGGAAGCGCATCTCAGTTATTCCGAGGGCGGCAAGATTGATTTTAGCCTTCGCCTCGGTAATAACTGCGACGTACAATGACGCCCGCTGCCACAGCCTCCGGCTCTAGTGTCACCACCACAGCGGACGAACGCGGAGTTGCGATCTTCACTGCCCTCTTCGTTGCAGGCTCGCCGGGACTCTTTGTCGCCTTCCACCCTTCTTCTTGAGTCTCTTCTTTAACACCGTAGTCCAGGGTTGGTCCGTAGACTCAGGTGCTGGTGGCGATGGCCGGGACTCAGCTGCCGTCTTCTTTTGGCCCCCCGCAGGCTCAGCAAATCCTCCAGCAGGGTGTTTTGGGGCCACAGAAGACCCGCGACATTCGGCTTAACGCTGGGTGCCTTAACAGGTGGCCCTGCGCCTGCCGATGCCTGGGAGGGCCAAGGCCTGCCCAGAGGATCGGGCACCGCTTCTGGCCTCTTATCCGCCATCAATGGTGGGCGGAGACGCTTTTCTGGCAGGAGGCGGTCCTCCAACGCGGCGAATCTGGCGCTGATCATTGACCCCACCTGGTCAATGATCGAACGCGCCAGCTCCTCCCTACCTGCTCCCTCGGCTTGTTGGTTTGGCCGGTCAATCTGCATTCGCAGGTAGGCCACCTTCTTCCTTAACTGTGACACTTCGCCTTGAAGGCGAGTGTTGTCCGCCTGCAGTTTCCTCGTCTCCTCCGAGGTACAGCGTCGCTGCAGAGTCTTAGCGGTCTCGCTTACATTCTCTGCAGCCTCCTTCAGCGCCTTCACCCAGATGCCCTTTAGGTTTTTCGACCTTGTGGCCACCATGGAGATGACGCCGACGCTGTCCTCTATCCTCTTTTGCAGCTCCGATGCCGGCTCGAAGTCGCCATCGTTGGACGACGACTCCGACAGGGTTGACTTCCTGCCGGCGCGGAGCTGACGAGACGATGAGGCGATCTCTACCTCCGCCTCCAACCTCTCCTCCTCTCTCTTTGCCTCCACCAACGCCATTTTGGCCTGGGCAAGCCCCACGTACTCGCCTGTAGTTGGAGGCCGCCCTCGACCTCTCTTGGCAGTCGCAACCATGCCCTTCCCGATCTTTCCCTTCTGGCCTATCGCCAGACCATCATCAATCTCTGCGTCCTTAGAAGGACGTTTCCTCCCTGCTACTATCCTCCTCTCATCGATTGACTCCACGCTTAGCATAGAGTCGCTCGTGTCGTCATCACTGTCAATCCTCAGGTTTTTTGTTTTCAATAAGCTCATATCTGTTCCCACGATTTAGGACGAAGTAAAGGTCGGTCCCGGGTGACGCCTATTCCGGTGACAAGGCTACATACTGTGGGGTCGCCTGGTACCCACAGGTTTTAAGACTTCGCTGTCTGATTTTTATAGAGATTTACTCCTCGCGGGCCGGCCAGTTAAGGCAAGCCCTCCGCTCCACTGCACTTCGACGTACCCCATTATCGTCAACACTGGGGTCTTTGACGAAAGTACAGCGGGTTACGGCGCGCTGGGAGAGCCGACGTAACTCCCCAGTTTTTGACGGTTGAATGCCCGGCGGCAGTGTGAGTGCACACCGGACCCGTCCCACCACTATGAGCATTAGGCACTGGAAACGATATATCGTCACCAGTTCCTAATACCCACCATCATTTGTTGCCTTTCCCCCGGATACAGAAATCAAGGAGAAATGCAACCTCCCACAACGCTCGACGGTTGAGTGCCCGGCGGCAGTAAAAGCGCACACCGAGCCCGTCCCCCACACTGTGAGCATTAGGCACTGCCAACGACGTATCGCCACCAGTTCCAAATGCACACCCTCATTTTGTTGCCTTTCCCCCGGATACTTTGATCAAGGAGAAATGCAACCTCCACCCTCGCATTGGGCACTGAGAACGACGTATCGTCACCAGTTCCTAATACCCACCATCATTTGTTGCCTTTCCCCGGATACAGAAATCAAGGAGAAATGCAACCCCCCTGCCACTCCGCTGTGCCCTCCGCTTATCAGAGGGACACGCAGAGCAGCTATCCCCCCCTGTCAGAACATTCGCCACTGGCAACAACGTGTCATCACCAGTGCCCAGGGTGCACCGTCCCGGCGTTGCCTTTCCCTCGAATACAATAGTATCAAAGGGAAATTCAACGACCAGGCACTCGAGGAGGTTTTCTGACGTGGCACCCCAACCTAACCTAACCTAACCTAACCTAACCTAACCTAACCTAACCTAACCTAACCTAACCTAACCTAACCTAACCTAACCTTTTTTTTTTTTTTTTTTTTTTTGTTATCGGGGGGGAAATCTTCGAAAGATACCCTGTCTCCTGGGGGAGAGACAGGGTTATGTGGTATTTCTAACCACTAAAACCCCCCCGGTGGCCATCCTCAGTGCATTGGGAGGGGCTCCGGGATCTCCTACGGAACGCACCGGTGCCCCTCAGCACAGTGCCTTAGCTCGTCTCAGGGGGGAGGCCGCGCCTCCCCTCGCACCCTCGCCGTGCTACGGCAACCCTGGACCACTTCGGGTTGCCGTCCTTCCCGGGTTCGCTTGCCTGGGCGGTCAGAGCCCCCACCCTGAGCGCCCGCGAACCCGCAGTCCCCTTTAGTCGCCTTGTACGACGGGCAGGGGATACCTTAGCCCTATTCTTATGCCCGAGCTAAAGGGCTGACGGGCCAGGGCGTCCGTTGCCACCGCCCGCCGTCGCCGTCTCCGAGCAGGATCGGCCCTCTCCCGATCCCGCTCGGCGGTCTCCTTCTGTAACATAACAGTTTCACAGAAGGAGACCAGCGCCTTCCATGCGCCTTTATCCGCCAGCGCAGCCGCTACTGCGACTGGCGGAGAGGTCTTGCCCGATCCTCTGGACCAGGATCCGTCGCTCGGACTCCCACGCAGGGCACTCAGCGAGCGTGTGCTGTGCGGAATCCCGGTCCCCGCCACAGTGGTGGCATTGCGTTGACGATTCGCGTCAATCCTGTTCAGGTACTCTCCGAAGCATCCATGCCCGGTGAGCACCTGCGTCGATCTATAGGTGACATGCGCCTCTTCCCTCAAACGGAGCCAAGCTTCGAAGTTCGGCAGGAGCGCGCTAACAATGCGCTGGCGCGAGTAACGTGGCTCAAGGGCCTCTCGCGCCACACCTCCAGCGCACGTTTGCGCTCCTGCTTACGCACCTCTCCCGCATCCAGGGGCTCGGTTTCCTCGTGGGGAATGCGAAGACGAGTATAAACCCGTGCATCCATCTCCGCCAGGATTTCCAGTGGTGGAAACCGAGCTAGGACAGTGGCCGCCTCGAATGATATCGTGCGATATCCACGCGCGATCCTGATGGCCATCCTTCGCTGCAGGCTACTAAGTTTAGCTCTGCAGCGACGGACGCCCGTTAGTCGATGTGACCATACGGGCGCCCCGTAGAGGGCCATCGATCGCACGACTCCCGCGTAGAGGCGGCGGACTCCTTCCCTGGGGCCCCCGAGATTGGGTAGCAGCCGGTGCATGGCACCTACTACCCTCTCGATCCGTGGGACCAGGCGGTCGAAGTGCTCTTCGAAGCCCCAACGACTGTCCAGGGTGAGACCGAGATATTTCATCGTCGGTCCCACCGGGACCTGCACGTCACCAACGCGAACCGTCAAGCTGGGTGGTTCCCTCCCTCTGGGGAGTTTGTGGAACCAAAGCGCCTCGGTCTTATGAGGCGCTATCCGAAGACCCAGCTCGTGGATTTTGTCCACGACGCATGCTACCCAAGCTCAGCAAGCCGGATGGTGCTCTCGAAACTGTCCCCGTCGGCCAGTAGCAGAGTGTCATCTGCGTAGCAAACTACTCTTACGCCGACGGGAAGATCGACCCGCAGGACCGCGTCGTACGCGAGGTTCCACAGTTGTGGACCCAACACGGACCCTTGCGGAACCCGCAGTTCACCTCCCTCCGGTGGACAGACGCGGTACGACCCACGTACTGGATGCACCTATCGTACAAGTAGGCCCGGACAATGCGTTGCAGGTAGGGAGGCACACGGTGGTACACCAGAGCCTCCTGATCGTCCCCAGGGTAGCGAATTGAAGGCATTGACAATGTCAAGGTTGACCGCCAATGCCACACCGCCCGGGTAACTGCCCGCTGCGCCTGCCCTCGGACGCGAAGGATCGTGTCCACAGTCGATCGCGTCGGCCGAAAGCCGAACTGGCCGTCCGACAAATCGGGGCCCACTTGACGTAGGTGCGTGTTGAGGCGGACGGCTATTATTCTTTCGAACAATTTGCCCGCCTCATCCAGCAAACAAATGGGTCGGTACGCGGAGGGAGATTCCGCGGTCCTGCCATCCTTCTTCAGGAGCACCATCCTTGCCTCCTTCCAGACTGAGGGGAAGACACCGACTCGCAGGCAGCTGTTGAACAGCTGTCTCAGTCTCCCCCCCAGTCCGGCGGCGAGAGCAAGCACCCAAGCCCGTCCAGGAATTCCGTCGGGGCCTGGGGCTGTGTTCTTGGCTCCGAGGCGCCTCACTGCACGGTCCAACTCCTCATTGGTCACCCCCAACTCGTCAGACCATGCAATCTGGTCTGACGGTGATGTGGAGGGTGCGAGGCTGTCCTGGGCCCTAGGAAAGAGGGTGTCAACCACTCCTCCCACAAAAGTAGGGTCCAGGGTCTCCGTCAACGGAGGGACCCATGGTCGTAGCTTGCCCAGTACAACCTTGTACGGACGGCCCCATGGGTCCCTGTCCAGCCCCTCGAGGAGTTCGCTCCAGGACCGAGACCTAGCATTCTCGATCACGAGTTGGAGCGCTTTTGTGGCGCCTCTGTAAGCCAAGTATGCTCTCGCCTTTTCTTCGGCTGTGGCTTGCTTCCTTCTTCGGGCTCTGGTGTACTGGCGTCGAGCCCGCAAACGTGCATGCGCAACTGCGCTATATCTTCTGACCACCAGTACACCGCCCTGAGCTTGGGGACCCGGTCCGAGGCATCGAGGCGTCACAGATGGACGTCATCGTAGCCCGGAACCAGGTCGCTTCGCTTTCGGGATCGGGCAAGACCCATTATGTGGGTCCTCTGTCCAGGCCGCGGCGATGGTTGCAGCTTCGAGCATATCTATGTCGAGCCGCTTGAGGGACCATCGCCGCGGCGGGCCGCTGTTGCTGCGGCGGGTAGCACCGTGGGGAGAGCGGAGCGCCACCTCGAGTACGATGTGGCGGTGGTCCGATAGTGTGACCAATTCTTCCGCTACTCTCCATCCCGACACCATGCGTGTGGCAGAAGGAGTCGCCCAAGATAGGTCGACTATCGATTCCCCCTGCCATCGCACGCAGGTGCTAATGGACCCCGATTCAAAGTCGGAGGTCGAGTCCCGCCGCCCACTCTAGCACGGTTTCTCCCTTTGCATTGTCCCGGGTGGAGCCCCACGATCTGGAGTGAGCGTTAAAGTCACCCAGGACAAGCACAGGACGGGGAAGGCATCTACGGATGCAGTCGCCTAACCCGTCCAGGTACGCCTCGTAAGCGGCGAGGGTACTATTGGGAGAAACGTAGCAGCCCACAACTGCAAGGAGACCCCACTCCACTGCAACGAATCCCTGCCCCTGGCAATCAGGGGAGCAGGGAGGATCCTCTCCTCCACCACCCCAGTGAATAGCAACAGAACCCTTAATGTCACCGAACCAGCGAGGATGGTCCGGGACCCGGTAGGTTCCGCTGCTACCGCCAATGCAACCGACCACTCCGAGAGGGTTTGCAGCAGCAGGTCTTGCGCCCGCGGCAGTGGTTCAGGTTGGTTTGGAGGATCTTCACCCTTCTATCGAAGGTGAAGCCTCCATGGCCTCCGGCGCACTCGGGGTGGCTTCGGGTAGGGGAGCCTGCTTTCTCCGCCCCGTTTGCCTTCCTTTTTGGTGCACAGGCCTTGGTCCCCAGTCGATGGTTGGATTGACGGCCAAGGTCCGCACGCAATGGAGCACTTCAGGGTGGCCGCAGTGCACTGGCTTGCCTTGTGCCCATGTTCACCACAGGCGTAGCAGCGCGCGCTGCGGTCCTCGTTGAGGCACTTACTGCGGACGTGCCCCAATTCAAGGCAACGGTGGCACTGCAGCGGCCTTGCCGCCAGCACCTCTACCTTTGCAGCCGTCCATCCTATGCGGACGCACTTCGCCGCCGCCAGTTTCCGCACGGCCTAGTGGACACCGCACCCACACTGTCCCTAGACGTGAAGGTGTGCTTCGGATTGTACCCACCTTCACGTCTATGACAGCGCAGCCTCCTGACTCGGCAACCGCAGCTGCAGCTTCCGTTGGGTAACGGACTCATCGAGGTCCATCACTCGCAATTCGCCGGTCTTCAGTGGGCGTGCTATTTGCACGTCCATGTCGGCCAGCGCCTCCCGCATTTTAGCGGCGAGCACGTCGGCCTTAGAGGCGCAGTCGGGGCCAGATACCTCCAGTATCAACGCCCCTGTTACTGCCCTCCTTGCCCGTACTGTGTCAATACCGCAGTCCGCCAGCCTGATCTTCTGTTTCGCCGCAGCCATGACTGCGGCGTACTGACCTGACTGTGCTCCGGCACGGTGACCGTAATGGCCGCAGAGCTCGGCAGCCTCCCAGGCTTCACTGCTTTTGCCTGTTTAGGAGCTGCTGCCTTTGCCGGCGCCCTTCGGGTCGTGGTTGCTTTTGTTACCGGAGTAGCGGGCAGCCGCCCTCTTTGCCTTACGGCTGGCCACTACCGCCCACGTTTGCGGCGCAGGAACTGCCTGGCCGGTCTCTACTGGCTTAACGGGAGGCGCGTTAGACGCGGGAGGCACGGGAGCCGCTGGCTGGGTGCGCTTTGTCGTGCCACGCTTCCCTTTGCATGACCTGACGACAGGCCCTGATCCTGAGAGGGTTCCAGGGGCTTCACAGAGACTTACACTCCGAAAGTGGCCAGTTTCGTATCAATAAGTACACTGATACGCTCCATAAGCCGACTTTCGGAGTCCAACCCCACAATCGCAGGGGCTGCTTGGCAGCCTTGCCTGGACGTCCTCTTGCTACCGGGGGTTCCTCGCGTTTCCGGAGAGCACTGAGCTCCTCCGTCAGACTCCTACCTTACTTGCTAGGTCTGCGAGCTGCGAGCGCAGCTCAGCATTCTCGCGCTCAGCCTCTCAAAACTAGGAGGCAGGGAGACCCGCCGTGCTAACTCCGAGGCTGCCTCGACCATTCTGGAGGCCACCCGTAGGCTGTGAACAAACAGGCCTTTAGGTTGCAAGATTTGTCTGCCACCTTGTCCACCGCCAGTAGGCCGGACCTGATGCAGGCACCAAGGTCCGTAATGGACTTTCCCTCCATGTCTCTACCCAGATGGTCGGGTTTGGGAGACCGGCTTTGCCCTAGTCTTAATTTGGGCCACTGTAGGATCCCATATACCCTCCTCATCCTCAGCGTCAGCTACCTCCACGTCCGTGACTACTGCTGCGTCCTCCTTGCTTCCCGCGACATTATGAGGCTTGGCCCTCCTCTTCCTTATAGTCCTTGCGGACACCTCCGATGTGGCGGATGTGAATGACGCATCAGACTTCCCTCCAACCTAACCTAACCTAACCTAACCTAACCTTTTTTTTTTTTTTTTTTTTTAGTGGGGAAATGCCTACGCATACCCACCCCGCGGGGACGAGGGCGGGTTATGTCGGACTCGCACCGACTAAAACCCCACGGTGTTCCTTCGCTCCACCCAAGTACTGTGCATGCGGGTACGCTGTGAGCATTCTTCCGCGTGCACAGCGGGTGGCGGCCAGTTGTGTGGCCCCGGCAGACTTGGCCCTGTTTTGAGAGCGCGCGGGAACACCGGGCGCGCTCTCACCTCGCTGACTCATTCGAGCGACAGACTTCCCCGAGTCCATCACTCGAGTCGTAAGGGGGGGGAATCGAGTATGCCTACGCTCTCCTCATCCCCCCCTGCGGCGGCTGTGGAGTGGTCCCGGGGTCGTGGGACGGTTCCTCCTCCATCGGCTGGCTGGTCCATTGCCGAGGTGGCAACGGGCGGACCGGCCTTTTCCTGGCCTTGGAAGGCGCTTTGCAGGCCTTCCCCCCCATCCTGTGGTCCGCCGGTTTCTTTGCGGCGACGCACGGCACAACGCGGGGTAGCGGAGCATGTTGCCGCCTTGTGGCCTGGTTGACCACATCGGCAGCACAACTCCCCGGTCGATCAGTGCGTCGCACTGAGCCCTCACGTGCCCGCCTCGAAACAGCGGAAGCACCTAAGAGGTGAGGGCTCCACGAGCTTCACCTCGGCTGCCACCCATGAGACCATAAGGCGCCCGCTGGCAGCCACCTTTGGCGGCAGCCACGGGGCACCGGACCCAGGCCATCCAAGGCCTGCGGGATACCGCAGGACCTCACTGCACTTTACATCCTCCTTGGGACAGCCGCCAGCCAACGAAACAGCCGCCACCACTTCCTCCACAGAGACCGAGTCATCAAGACCGGACACTTTAATCTCGGCGGTCTTTGCCGGTCTTGATACCCGGACCGCTTTGCCCGCTGCGGTGAGCACTTCCCTCAATTTCTGGGCTAGGGCGTCCGCCTTTGCTCCGCTTTCTGCGCCAGGGATTTCGAACATGCGAGCCCCCGTGGCGCAGATGCGGAAGCGCATCTCAGTTATTCCGAGGGCGGCAAGATTGATTTTAGCCTTCGCCTCGGTAATAACCGCGACATACGTGACGCCCGCTGCCACAGCCTCCGGCTCTAGTGTCACCACCACAGCGGACGAACGCGGAGTTGCGATCTTCACTGCCCTCTTCGTTGCAGGCTCGCCGGGACTCTTTGTCGCCTTCCCACCCTTCTTCTTGAGTCCCTTCTTTAACACCGTAGTCCAGGGTTGGTCCGTAGACTCAGGTGCTGGTGGCGATGGCCGGGACTCAGCTGCCGTCTTCTTTTGGCCCCCCGCTGGCTCGCTCCGTCCTCCCTTGGGGTGTTTTGGGGCCACAGAAGACCCCGCGACATTCGGCTTAACGCTGGGTGCCTTAACAGGCGGCCCTGCGCCTGCCGATGCCTGGGAGGGCGAAGGCCTGCCCAGAGGATCGGGCACCGCTTCTGGCCTCTTATCCGCCATCAATGGTGGGCGGAGACGCTTTTCTGGCAGGAGGCGGTCCTCCAACGCGGCGAATCTGGCGTTGATCATTGACCCCACCTGGTCAATGATCGAACGCGCCAGCTCCTCCTACCTGCTCCCTCGGCTTGTTGGTTTGGCCGGTCAATCTGCATTCGCAGGTAGGCCACCTCCTTCATAACTGTGACACTTCGCCTTGAAGGCGAGTGTTGTCCGCCTACAGTTTCCTCGTCTCCTCCGAGGTACAGCGTCGCTGCAGAGTCTTAGCGGTCTCGCTTACATTCTCTGCAGCCTCCTTCAGCGCCTTCACCCAGATGCCCTTTAGGTTTTCGACCTTGTGGCCACCATGGAGATGACGCCGACGCTGTCCTCTATCCTCTTTGCAGCTCCGATGCCGGCTCGAAGTCGCCATCGTTGGACGACGACTCCGACAGGGTTGACTTCCTGCCGGCGCGGAGCTGACGAACGATGAGGCGATCTCTGCCTCCGCCTCCAACCTCTCCTCCTCTCTCTTTGCCTCCACCAACGCCATTTTGGCCTGGGCAAGCCCCACATACTCGCCTGTAGTTGGAGGCCGCCCTCGACCTCTCTTGGCAGTCGCAACCATGCCCTTCCCGATCTTTCCCTTCTGGCCTATCGCCAGACCATCATCAATCTCTGCGTCCTTAGAAGGACGTTTCCTCCCTGCTACTATCCTCCTCTCATCGATTGACTCCACGCTTAGCATAGAGTCGCTCGTGTCGTCATCACTGTCAATCCTCAGGTTTTTTGTTTTCAATAAGCTCATATCTGTTCCCACGATTTAGGACGAAGTAAGGTCGGTCCCCGGGTGACGCCTATTCCGGTGACAAGGCTACATGCTGTGGGGTCGCCTGGGTACCCACAGGTTTTAAGACTTCGCTGTCTGATTTTTATAGAGATTTACTCCTCGCGGGCCGGCCAGTTAAGGCAAGCCCTCCGCTCCACTGCACTTCGACGTACCCCATTATCGTCAACACTGGGGTCTTTGACGAAAGTACAGCGGGTTACGGCGCGCTGGGAGAGCCGACGTAACTCCCCAGTTTTTGACGGTTGAATGCCCGGCGGCAGTGTGAGTGCACACCGGACCCGTCCACCACTATGAGCATTAGGCGCAGAGCGATATATCGTCACCAGTTCCTAATACCCACCATCATTTGTTGCCTTTCCCCCGGATACAGAAATCAAGGAGAAATGCAACCTCCCACAACGCTCGACGGTTGAGTGCCCGGCGGCAGTAAAAGCGCACACCGAGCCCGTCCCCCACACTGTGAGCATTAGGCACTGCCAACGACGTATCGCCACCAGTTCCAAATGCACACCCTCATTTTGTTGCCTTTCCCCCGGATACTTTGATCAAGGAGAAATGCAACCTCCTCCCTCGCATTGGGCACTGAGAACGACGTATCGTCACCAGTGCCCAATGCGCACCATCGTTCGGTTGCCTTTCCTCCGGATATGGAAATCAAAAGGAAATGCAACCCCCCTGCCACTCCACTGTGCCCTCCGCTTATCAGAGGGACACGCAGAGCAGCTATCCCCCCCTGTCAGAACATTCGCCACTGGCAACAACGTGTCATCACCAGTGCCCAGGGTGCACCGTCGGCGTTGCCTTTCCCCGGATACAATAGTATCAAAGGGAAATTCAACGACCAGGCACTCGAGGAGGTTTTCTGACGTGGCACTAACCTAACCTAACCTAACCTAACCTAACCTTTTTTTTTTCGTGGGGAAATGCCTACGCGCCCGCCCCACGGACGAGGGCGGGTTGTGTCGGACTCGCACCGACTAAAACCCACGGTGTTCCTTCGCTCCACCCAAGTACTGTGCATGCGGGTACGCTGTAAGCATTCTTCCGCGTGCACAGCGGGTGGCAACCAGTTAATGTGGCCCCGGCAGACTTGGCCTGTTTTGAGAGCGCGCGGGAACACCGGGCGCGCTCTCACCTCGCTGACTCATTCGAGCGACTGACTTCCCGAGTCCATCACTCGAGTCGTAAGGGGAATCGAGTATGCCTACGCTCTCCTCATCCCCTGCGGCGGCTGTGGAGTGGTCCGGGGTCGTGGGACAGTTCCTCCTCCATCGGCTGGCTGGTCGGTTGCCGAGGTGGCAACGGGCGGACCGGCCTTTTCCGCTCTTTGGTTTAGCAGAGCAGGCCTTCCCTCCCATCCTGTGGTCCGCTGGTTTCTTCGCGGCGACGCACACAGCACAACGCGGGGCAGCGGAGCACTGCGCCGCTTTGTGGCCAGGCTGACCACAGCGGAAGCAGAGCTCCCCGGTCGACTGCGGCGCCGCGCTGAGCCCTCACATGACCCGCTTCAAGGCATCGGAAGCACCTCAGAGGTGAGGGCTCCACCAGCTTGACCGCGGATGCCACCCAGGATACCAAAGGCGCCCGTCGGCTGCCACCTTTTGGCGGCAGCCACGGGGCACCGGACCATGCCATCCCAAGGCCTGCGGGATACCGCAAGATCTCGCTGCACTTCACAGCGTCCATGGGACAGCCGCCAGCCTTCGTCACAGCCGCCACTACTTCCTCTGCTGTGGCAGAGTCATCAGACCGGAGACCTTGATCTCAGCTGTCTTCGCCGGTCTGGATACCCGCACTCGCTTGCCCGCCGCTGCGAGCACCTCGCTCAGCTTTTGTGCGAGGGCGTCCGCCTTTGTCGCTGTCTGCGCCAGGGATCTCGAACATTCGAGCCCCGTGGCACAGATACGGAACCACATTTCGGTTATACCGAGGGAGGCGGGTTGATCTTCGCCTTCGCCTCGGTAATAACATCGATGTAGGTGACGCCCGCCGCCGAAGCCTCCGGCTCCAGGGTCACCACCACAGCAGAGGATCTTGGGGTGGCAATTTTCACCGCCTTCTTTGCGGGTTTGCCAACACTCTTAACCACCTTCCACCCTTGCTTTTCAGCCCCTTCCTCACCACCGTAGTCCACGGTTCGTCTGTGGACTGTGGTGCTGGTAACGAAGGAGGGCCTCAGCTGCCGTCTTCTGGCTCCGCTTTTCGAGCCCGCTCCGCTTTCCCTTTGGGTGCTTCTGGGCAGCAGCACTATACAGCGACAGCCGGTTTAACACTAGCCGCCTTAACAGGCGGTTTTGCGACAACTGGTGCCTGGGCAGGTATAGGGCAGGACGAGGGACCGGGCACTGCCTCCGATCTCTATCCGCCGCCAGTGGAGGGCGAAGGCGCTTCTCGGGCAGGAGACGATCCTCCAGCGCCGCGAACCTGGCGTTGATCATTGACCCTACCTGGTCAATGATCGAACACTGGCTCCTCCTTGCCCGCTCCTCTGTGTGTTGGCAGGCGCGAGTCCACCTGCATCCGCAGGTATGCCACCTCCTTCCTCAATTCGGACACTTCGCCTTGGAGGCGAGCGTTGTCCGCCTGCTCGTCGTCTCCTCTGAGGGTACAGCGGCGCTGCAGAGTCTTAGTGGTCTCACTAACGGTCTCTGCAGCCTCCTTCAACGCCTTCACCCAGATGCCCTTTAGGTTCTTAGACCTTGTAGCCACCATGGTGATGACGCCGACGCTATCCTCAATCCTCTTTCTTGGCTCCGATGCCGGCTCAGAATCCTAACCTGAATCCCAATCCTGAATCCTGAATCCTGAATCCTGAATCCCAATCCTGAATCCCAATCCTGAATCCCAACTCTAACCTAACCTAACCTAATCCCAACCTAACCTAACCTTAACCTAACCTAATCCCAACCTAACCTAACCTAACCTAATCCCAACCTAACCTAATCCCAACCTAACCTAACCTAATCCCAACCTGAATCCCAATCCTGAATCCTGAATCCCAATCCCAACCTAACCTAACCTTAACCTAACCTAATCCCAACCTAACCTAATCCCAACCTAACCTAATCCCAACCTAACCTAACCTAATCCCAACCTAACCTAATCCCAACCTAACCTAACCTAACCTAACCTAACCTAATCCCAACCTGAATCCCAATCCTGAATCCTGAATCCCAATCCTGAATCCTGAATCCCAACTCTGAATCCTGAATCCCAATCCTGAATCCCAATCCTGAATCCCAATCCCAACTCTGAATCCTGAATCCCAATCCTGAATCCCAATCCCAACTCTGAATCCCAACTCTGAATCCTGAATCCTGAATCCCAATCCCAATCCCAACTCTAACCTAACCTAACCTAATCCCAACCTAACCTAATCCCAACCTAACCTAACCTAACCTAACCTAATCCCAACCTAACCTAATCCCAACCTAACCTAACCTAATCCCAACCTAACCTAATCCCAACCTAACCTAACCTAATCCCAACCTAACCTAACCTAACCTAATCCCAACCTAACCTAATCCCAACCTAACCTAACCTAATCCCAACCTAACCTAACCTAACCTAACCTAACCTAACTCTAACCTAACCTAACCTAACCTAACCTAACCTAACCTAACCTAACCTAATCCCAACCTAACCTAACCTAACCTAACCTTAACCTAACCTAACCTAACCTAACCTAACCTAACCTAACCTAACCTTAACCTAACCTAACCTTAACCTAACCTAACCTTAACCTAACCTAACCTTAACCTAACCTAACCTTAACCTAACCTAACCTTAACCTAACCTAACCTTAACCTAACCTAACCTAACCTTAACCTAACCTAACCTAACCTTAACCTAACCTAACCTTAACCTAACCTAACCTTAACCTAACCTTAACCTAACCTAACCTAACCTAACCTAACCTTAACCTAACCTAACCTAACCTTAACCTAACCTAACCTTAACCTAACCTAACCTTAACCTAACCTAACCTTAACCTAACCTAACCTAACCTAACCTAACCTTAACCTAACCTAACCTAACCTTAACCTAACCTAACCTTAACCTAACCTAACCTTAACCTAACCTAACCTAACCTTAACCTAACCTAACCTAACCTTAACCTAACCTAACCTTAACCTAACCTAACCTAACCTAACCTTAACCTAACCTAACCTTAACCTAACCTAACCTAACCTTAACCTAACCTAACCTAACCTTAACCTAACCTAACCTAACCTAACCTTAACCTAACCTAACCTTAACCTAACCTAACTCTAACCTAACCTAACCTAACCTTAACCTAACCTAACCTTAACCTAACCTAACCTAACCTAACCTAACCTAACCTAACCTTAACCTAACCTAACCTAACCTAACCTTAACCTAACCTAACCTTAACCTAACCTAACCTAACCTTAACCTAACCTAACCTTAACCTAACCTAACCTTAACCTAACCTAACCTTAACCTAACCTAACCTAACCTAACCTTAACCTAACCTAACCTAACCTAACCTAACCTTAACCTAACCTAACCTAACCTAACCTAACCTTAACCTAACCTAACCTAACCTTAACCTAACCTAACCTTAACCTAACCTAACCTTAACCTAACCTAACCTTAACCTAACCTAACCTAACCTAACCTAACCTTAACCTAACCTAACCTTAACCTAACCTAACCTAACCTAACCTAACCTTAACCTAACCTAACCTAACCTAACCTTAACCTAACCTAACCTAACCTAACCTTAACCTAACCTAACCTTAACCTAACCTAACCTAACCTTAACCTAACCTAACCTTAACCTAACCTAACCTTAACCTAACCTAACCTTAACCTAACCTAACCTAACCTTAACCTAACCTAACCTAACCTAACCTTAACCTAACCTAACCTAACCTAACCTAACCTTAACCTAACCTAACCTTAACCTAACCTAACCTTAACCTAACCTAACCTAACCTAACCTTAACCTAACCTAACCTTAACCTAACCTAACCTAGCCTAGCCTGGCCTGGCCTGAGCCTGAGCCTGGCCTGACCTGGCCTGGCCTGGCCTGGCCTGGCCTGGCCTGAAGCCTGGCCTGGCAGCCTGGCCTGGCAGCCTGGCCTGGCCTGGCTGGCCTGGCCTGGCCTGGCCTGGCCTGGCCTGGCTGAGCCTGGCCTGGCGCAGCCTGGCTGGCCTGGCACAGCCTGGCCTGGCAGCCTGGCCTGGCCTGGCCTGAGCCTGGCCTGAGCCTGAAGCCTGGCCTGGCCTGGCCTGAGCCTGAGCCTGGCCTGGCTGGCCTGGCCTGGCCTGGCAGCCTGGCCTGGCCTGGCCTGGCCTGGCCTGGCAGCCTGGCCTGGCAGCCTGGCCTGGCGCAGCCTGGCTGGCCTGGCACAGCCTGGCCTGGCAGCCTGGCCTGGCTGGCTGGCTGGCCTGGCCTGGCCTGACACAGCCTGGCCTGGCAGCCTGGCCTGGCCTGGCCTGGCCTGAAGCCTGGCCTGGCAGCCTGGCCTGGCAGCCTGGCCTGGCGCAGCCTGGCCTGGCGCAGCCTGGCTGGCCTGGCCTGGCCTGGCCTGGCACAGCCTGGCCTGGCGCAGGCCTGGCCTGGCGCAGCCTGGCCTGGCCTGGCGCAGGCCTGGCCTGAGCTGGCCTGGCCTGAGCCTGACCTGGCCTGGCTGGCCTGGCCTGAGCCTGGCCTGGCAGCCTGGCCTGGCGCAGGCCTGGCCTGGCACAGCCTGGCCTGGCGCAGGCCTGGCCTGGCAGCCTGGCCTGGCAGCCTGGCCTGGCAGCCTGGCCTGGCCTGGCGCAGGCCTGGCCTGAGCCTGACCTGGCCTGGCCTGGCCTGGCACAGCCTGGCCTGGCTTCTGGCCTGGCCTGAAGCTGGCCTGGCCTGACCTGGCCTGGCTGGCCTGGCCTGAAGCTGGCCTGGCCTGTGGCCTGGCCTGACCTGGCCTGAGCCTGACCTGGCCTGGCCTAGGCCTGGCCTGGCGGCCTGGCCTGGCCTGAAGCCTGAAGCCTGAGCCTGGCCTGACCTGGCCTGAGCCTGACCTGGCCTGGCCTGGCTAGCCTGGCCTGGCTGTGGCCTGGCCTGAGCTGGCCTGGCCTGAGGCCTGGCCTGGCTGAGCCTGGCCTGGCCTGGCCTGGCTGGCCTGGCCTGGCTAGCCTGGCCTGGCTGAGCCTGGCCTGAGCTGGCCTGGCCTGACCTGGCCTGAGCCTGAAGCCTGAAGCCTGAGCCTGGCTGGCCTGGCCTGGCCTCAGCCTGGCCTGGCTGTGGCCTGGCCTGACCTGGCCTGGCCTGGCCTGACACAGCCTGGCCTGACCTGGCCTGGCCTGGCGGCCTGGCCTGGCCTGTGGCCTGGCCTGACTGGCCTGGCCTGGCAGCCTGGCCTGGCCTGACTGGCCTGGCCTGTACAGCCTGGCCTGACCTGGCCTGAGCCTGAGCCTGGCCTGGCGCAGGCCTGGCCTGGCGCAGCCTGGCCTGGCGCAGCCTGGCCTGGCCTGAGCCTGGCCTGGCCTGGCCTGGCGCAGGCCTGGCCTGAGCTGGCCTGGCCTGGCGCAGGCCTGGCCTGGCGCAGGCCTGGCCTGGCCTGGCCTGGCCTGGCCTGGCCTGGCCTGGCCTGGCAGCCTGGCCTGAGCTGGCCTGGCCTGAGGCCTGGCCTGGCGCAGGCCTGGCCTGAGCCTGAGCCTGGCTGGCCTGGCGCAGGCCTGGCCTGGCTAGCCTGGCCTGGCAGCCTGGCCTGGCCTGGCTGGCCTGGCCTGGCTAGCCTGGCCTGGCCTGGCCTGGCCTGGCGCAGGCCTGGCCTGGCGGCCTGGCCTGGCCTGAGCTGGCCTGGCCTGGCCTGGCCTGGCCTGAGCTGGCCTGGCCTGGCCTGGCCTGGCTGGCCTGGCCTGGCCTGGCCTGGCCTGGCCTGGCCTGGCCTGGCTGGCCTGGCCTGGCCTGGCCTGGCCTGGCTGGCCTGGCTGGCCTGGCCTGGCCTGAGCCTGGCCTGGCCTGGCTGGCCTGGCCTGGCCTGGCCTGGCCTGGCCTGGCCTGAGCCTGGCCTGGCCTGGCCTGGCCTGGCCTGGCCTGGCCTGGCCTGGCCTGAGCCTGGCTGGCCTGGCCTGGCCTGAGCCTGGCCTGGCCTGGCAGCCTGGCCTGGCCTGGCCTGGCCTGGCCTGGCTGGCCTGGCCTGGCCTGGCCTGGCCTGGCCTGGCCTGGCCTGGCCTGGCCTGGCCTGGCCTGGCCTCAGCCTGGCCTGGCCTGGCCTGGCCTGGCCTGAGCCTGGCCTGAGCCTGAGCCTGAGCCTGGCCTGGCCTGGCTGGCCTGGCCTGGCTGGCCTGGCTGGCCTGGCCTGGCCTGGCCTGGCCTGACACAGCCTGGCCTGACCTGAGCCTGGCCTGGCCTGGCACAGCCTGGCCTGGCCTGGCTGGCCTGGCCTGGCCACCAGCCTGGCCTGAGCCTGGCCTGAGCCTGGCCTGGCCTGAAGCCTGGCTGGCCTGGCCTGGCCTGGCCTGGCCTGGCCTGGCCTGGCCTGGCCTGAAGCCTGGCCTGGCCACCAGCCTGGCCTGGCACAGCCTGGCCTGGCCTGGCCTGGCCTGAGCCTGGCCTGGCCTGGCCTGGCCTGGCCTGGCCTGGCCTGAGCTGGCCTGGCCTGGCCTGGCCTGGCTGGCCTGGCCTGGCCTGGCCTGGCCTGGCCTGGCCTGGCCTGGCTTCGGCCTGGCCTGGCCTGGCCTGGCCTGGCCTGGCCTGGCCTGGCCTGGCCTGGCCTGAGCCTGGCCTGAAGCTGGCCTGGCCTGGCCTGGCCTGGCCTGGCCTGGCCTGGCCTGAAGCCTGGCCTGGCCTGAAGCCTGGCCTGGCCTGGCTGGCCTGGCCTGGCAGCCTGGCCTGGCCTGGCCTGGCCTGGCCTGGCCTGGCCTGGCCTGGCCTGAGCCTGGCCTGGCTGGCCTGAAGCCTGGCCTGACCTGAGCCTGGCCTGGCCTGGCCTGGCCTGAAGCCTGGCCTGGCGCAGGCCTGGCCTGGCCTGAAGCCTGGCCTGGCCTGGCCTGGCCTGGCCTGGCTGGCCTGGCCTGAGCCTGGCCTGGCCTGGCTGGCTGGCCTGGCCTGGCCTGGCCTGGCCTGGCCTGGCCTGGCCTGGCCTGGCAGCCTGGCCTGGCTTCGGCCTGGCCTGGCCTGGCCTGGCCTGGCCTGGCCTGGCCTGGCCTGGCCTGGCCTGGCCTGGCCTGGCCTGGCCTGGCCTGGCCTGGCCTGGCCTGGCCTGGCCTGGCCTGGCCTGGCTGGCCTGGCCTGGCCTGGCTGGCCTGGCCTGGCCTGGCCTGGCCTGGCCTGGCCTGGCCTGGCCTGGCTGGCCTGGCCTGGCCTGGCCTGGCCTGGCCTGGCCTGGCCTGGCCTGGCCTGGCCTGGCCTGAAGCCTGGCCTGGCCTGGCCTGGCCTGGCCTGGCTGGCACAGCCTGGCCTGACACAGCCTGGCCTGGCACAGCCTGGCCTGGCCTGGCCTGGCTGAAGCCTGGCCTGGCTGGCTGGCCTGGCTGGCCTGGCCTAGCCTGGCCTGGCCTGGCCTGGCCTGAAGCCTGGCCTGGCACAGGCCTGGCCTGGCCTGGCCTGGCCTGGCCTGGCCTGACCTGGCCTGGCCTGGCCTGGCGGCCTGGCCTGGCCTGGCCTGGCCTGGCCTGGCCTGGCAGCCTGGCCTGGCTGGCCTGGCCTGGCCTGGCCTGGCCTGGCCTGGCCTGAGCCTGGCCTGGCCTGGCCTGGCCTGGCCTGGCCTGGCCTGGCCTGGCTTCAGCCTGGCCTGGCCTGGCCTGAGCCTGACCTGGCCTGGCCTGGCCTGGCACAGCCTGGCCTGGCCTGGCCTGGCCAGCCTGGCCTGACCTGGCCTGGCCACAGCCTGGCCTGGCCTGGCCTGAGCCTGGCCTGGCCTGGCCTGGCCTGGCCTGGCCTGGCCTGGCCTGGCCTGGCCTGGCCTGGCCTGGCCTGGCCTGGCCTGGCCTGGCCTGGCCTGAAGCCTGGCCTGGCCTGGCCTGGCCTGAGCTGGCCTGGCCTGGCCTGGCCTGGCTGAGCCTGGCCTGGCCTGGCTGGCCTGGCCTGGCCTGGCTTCAGCCTGGCCTGGCCTGGCCTGGCAGCCTGGCCTGGCCACAGCCTGGCCTGACCTGAGCCTGGCCTGGCCACCAGCCTGGCCTGGCCTAGCCTGGCCTGGCCTGGCCTGGCCTGGCCTGGCCTGGCCTGGCCTGGCTTCAGCCTGGCTGGCCTGGCCTGGCCTGGCCTGGCCTGGCCTGGCCTGGCCTGGCCTGGCTTCAGCCTGGCCTGGCCTGGCTGGCCTGGCCTGGCAGCCTGGCCTGACCTGGCCTGGCCTGGCCACAGCCTGGCCTGGCCCTGGCCTGGCCTGACCTGAGCCTGGCCTAGCCTGAGCCTGGCCTAGCCTGGCCTGGCCTGGCCTGGCACAGGCCTGGCCTGGCCTGGCCTGGCCTGAGCCTGGCCTGACACAGCCTGGCCTGGCCTGGCCTGGCCTGGCCTAGCCTGAGCCTGGCTGGCCTGGCCTGGCCCTGGCTGGCCTGGCACAAGCCTGGCCTGGCCTGGCCTGGCCTGGCCTGGCCTGGCCTGGCCTGGCCTGGCCTGAGCCTGGCCTGGCTTCAGCCTGGCCTGGCCTGTACAGCCTGGCCTGGCCTGGCCACAACCTGGCCTGGCCTGGCTCAGCCTGGCCTGAGCCTGGCCTGGCCTGGCCTGGCCTGGCCTGAGCTGGCCTGGCCTGTACAGCCTGGCCTGGCCTGGCACGGCCTGGCCTGGCCTGGCCACAAGCCTGGCCTGAAGCCTGAGCCTGGCCTGGCCTGAAGCCTGGCCTGGCCTGGCCTAGCCTGGCCTGGCCTGACCTGGCCTGGCCTGGCTTCCTGGCCTGGCCTGGCCTGGCCTGGCCTGGCCTGGCCTGGCCTGGCCTGGCCTGGCCTAGCCTGGCCTGGCCTGAAGCCTGGCCTGGCACAACCTGGCCTGGCCACAGCCTGGCCTGACCTGGCCTGGCCACAAGCCTGGCCTGGCCTAGCCTAGCCTAGCCTAGCCTAACCTAACCTAGCCTGGCCTGGCCTGGCCTAGCCTAGCCTAACCTAACCTAGCCTGGCCTAGCCTAGCCTGGCCTAGCCTGGCCTGGCCACAAGCCTGGCCTGGCTTCTTCAGCCTGGCCTGACACAACCTGGCCTGGCCACAACCTGGCCTAGCCTAGCCTAACCTAACCTAACCTAACCTAGCCTAACCTAGCCTAACCTAGCCTAACCTAACCTAACCTAACCTAACTAACCTAACCTAGCCTAACCTAACCTAACCTAGCCACAACCTAACCTAACCTAACCTAACCTAACCTAACCTAACCTAACCTAACCTAACCTAACCTAACCTAACCTAACCTAACCTAACTAACCTAACCTAACCTAACCTAACCTAACCTAACCTAACCTAACCTAACTAACCTAACCTAACCTAGCCTAACCTAACCTAACCTAACCTAGCCTAGCCTGGCCTAGCCTAGCCTAACCTAACCTAACCTAACTAACCTAACCTAGCCTAACCTAACCTAACCTAGCCTAACCTAACCTAACCTAACTAACCTAACCTAACTAACCTAACCTAACCTAACCTAACCTAACCTAACCTAACCTAACCTAACCTAACCTAACCTAGCCACAACCTAACCTAACCTAGCCACAACCTAACCTAACCTAGCCACAACCTAACCTAACTAACCTAACCTAGCCACAACCTAACCTAACCTGGCCTAACCTAGCCTAACCTAACCTAACCTAACTAACCTAACCTAACCTAAGCCTAACCTAACTAACCTAACCTAACCTGGCCTAACCTAGCCTAACCTAACCTAACCTAACCTAACCTAACACAACCTAGCCTAGCCACAACCTAACCTAATACAACCTAACCTAACCTAACCTAGCCTAACCTATTTCAACCTAACCTAACCTAGCCTAACCTAACCTAACCTAGCCACAACCTAACCTAACCTAGCCTAACCTGGCCACAACCTAGCCTGGCCTAACCTAACCTAGCCACAACCTAACCTAACTAGCCTAACCTAACCTAGCCTAGCCTAACCTATTTCAACCTAACCTAGCCTAACCTAACCTAACCTGACCTAACCTAACCTAATACAACCTAGCCTAACCTAACCTAGCCACAACCTAACCTAGCCTAACCTAACCTAATACAACCTAACCTAACCTAACCTAGCCTAGCCTAGCCTAGCCTAGCCTAGCCTGGCCTAACCTGGCCTAGCCTGGCCTAGCCTAACCTAACCTAACTTCTTCTTCAACCTAACCTAACCTAACCTAACTAACCTAACCTAACCTAACCTAACCTAGCCTAGCCTAACCTAACCTAACCTAACTTAACTTAAATCCTAACTTAACTTAACCTAACCTAACCTAACCTAATACAACCTAACCTAACCTAGCCTAGCCTAACCTAACCTAACCTAACTAACCTAACCTATTTCAACCTAACCTAACCTAGCCTAACCTATTTCAACCTAGCCTAACCTAACCTATTTCAACCTAGCCTAACCTAGCTCTAACCTAACCTAATACAACCTAACCTAGCCTAACCTATTTCAACCTAACCTAATCCTAACTCTAACTTAAATTTAACTCTAACTCTAACCTAACCTAGCCTGGCCTGGCCTGGCCTAGCCTAGCCTGGCCTAGCCTAGCCTAGCCTAACCTAACTTAACTTAAATTTTAACTTAACTTTAACTTAACTTAAATTTTAACTTAACTTAACTTAACCTAACCTAACCTAGCCTAGCCTAGCCTAGCCTAACCTAACCTATTTCAACCTAACCTAGCCTGGCCTGGCCTGGCCTGGCCTAGCCTAGCCTAACCTAACTTCTAACCTAACCTAGCCTGGCCTAGCCTGGCCTGGCCTGTGTGTGTGTGTGTGTGTGTGTGGCCTGGCCTGGCCTAGCCTAGCCTAGCCTGGCCTAGCCTGGCCTGGCCTGGCCTAGCCTAACCTATTTCAACCTAACCTAACTTAACTCTAACTTAAATTTTAACTTAACTTAACTTAAATTTTAACTTAACTTAACTTAACCTAACCTAACTTAACTTAAATTTAACTCTAACTCTTAACTCTAACTTAAATTTTAACTTAACTTAAATTTAACTCTAACTTAAATTTTAACTTAACTTAAATTTTAACTTAACTTAACTTAAATTTAACTCTAACTTAAATTTAACTCTAACTTAACTTAAATTTAACTCTAACTTAACTTAACTCTAACTCTAACCTAACCTAGCCTGGCCTGGCCTGTGTGTGTGTGTGTGGCCTGGCCTGGCCTAGCCTAGCCTGGCCTAGCCTAGCCTAACCTAACCTAACCTAGCCTAACCTAGCCTGGCCTGGCCTGTGTGTGTGTGTGTGTGTGTGTGTGTGGCCTGGCCTGGCCTAGCCTAGCCTAACCTGGCCTAACCTAACCTAACCTAGCCTAGCCTGGCCTAACCTAGCCTGGCCTGGCCTAGCCTGGCCTAGCCTAGCCTGGCCTGGCCTGGCTGGCCTGGCCTGGCCTAGCCTAGCCTAGCCTAGCCTGGCCTGGCCTGGCCTAGCCTGGCCTAGCCTGGCCTGGCCTGGCCTGGCCTGTGTGTGTGATGGGGCCAGCCAGTTCAAGGGGCCGATTTCAGCGCCGGCTCCGGCGGAACTCGGACCACGTCATACGCTCAGGCCGCAATGACCGACGCACTCCAGCTGACTGGGGCGGGTGGCGCTGCATCTTCGGCCACGCCTGCTCCACCGGCCGGCCAGCTATCGCCAGTTAGCGGTGGCGGGAGACTAAGACCGGGCAGAGGTGATACAGGCTTTTAAGAATACGTACCGTAGGTCATCATACGCACCGAGCGCATCAAGCTGTCCAGACAATAAAATTACGGATCAATTTGATACTACACGACCAGGATGATACGTTACAGCGGTTAAAAGAGCGTTCAGAAATCAGGGAGGCTGAACCTGTTCGCAGACTTGGGCCTGGTAAGCAGCGAGAGGGCATCTCCAAGGAACCTGCGGAAGATCTCGTCGCCATCATAAAGGTTCAAAACACTGAACTCGGCGAGATAATCGGCAGCGAACAGGATAATTTAAAACTACGCGCTTCAAAGCGGAAACAATAGAGCAAAAATTTATACAGCGCTGTTCTATCAGCGGAACCGAAGGTGTTCAGGAAAATGGTGGATATGGCTAGGATAGCCGTAGACCATCAGAGAAATCCCGTTGCAAACTTCTCTCCATTCAGCTTCAATTGCTGCCATGCCTGCAATTCGGGCATATGCGATCCCGATGACGCGGCGACCAATGAGCCCTTATCCCCACTGCGCTAGCACCGACCATCAAGTTGCTGAGTGCCCAAGCAAAGACGCTCCAAACTCAGCGAAATGTTTTAATTGTGTTGCTCATAATGATAGGATTTAAACAAAAAAATGAGCACAAATCACCGCGGAATAAATGTCCTGCCCAGCGAGGCGAAATTATAGAGCAACAGAGTGAACTACGGGCGTAGCTCCTCTCTCTCACGGTCAGCGACGATTGGAGCAGTTTGTCAATTTTAAATCTAAATTTTACCATTTTAATATAACTGTCATATACTATTTTTTATATTTACGTATCATGTCATTCATCATTCATTAAATTGCCTCAATCAATTAACCATATTAAATTTGTATCATGCACGTGCCGCCGCCCTTCCCGGGATGCGAACGGTGCACCGTATCTAACGGCTAGCACCGCTGAGCATTGCGGGATCGGCCACGGCACCGTTTAAATTTTTGGTGTTTTGTTTACTTTACAACCGACTGCGCGCTGCGTCGCCCCGCCTCGCCCGCTCCCCGCGCATTCCGCGAAGGGACCGGGGCCTAAAGCGGTGTCTATTTTAGATGCGGCGACGCGGTTCAATTGTTTATGCAATCTTAGTAATAATTTCCTTGCTTTTTTTTGTAATTGCCTTCCTCCGAAATCGCTTATGATAGGTCTAGTCAAGAAATTAGTACTAATATAGAATAGATACTTGTATATAGATAAATAATTGTTGTTTTGCATTATATAATGTTGTCATATATTTATGTTTATTTTTCTTTACGATCATGCTATTTTTCTTTTATTAAATTATATTAGGCCAGCTTTGCAAGCATTCGATTAATTAATCAAGTTTAATTTGCTATCTGTTATGCCGCCGCCCTTCCCGGGTTGCGAACGGTGCATCGTATCCCATGGCGAGCACCGCTGAGCATTGCGGGATCGGCCACGGCACAGTTTAAACTTTTTATCGCTCCGTCTTAATTTGTTTATATTTTTACTTTACAACCGACTGCGCGCTGCGTCGCCCCGCCTCGCCCGCTCCCCGCGCATTCCGCCCAGAGGATCGGGGCCCCAATGATAATCTGTTAGATGCGGCGACGCGGTTCAATTGTTTATGTTATCGTAGTAATAATTTCTTTCTTTTTGTAATTACTTTTCAAAATCGCCGCGATGGGTCTGGCTCTAAGAAATTAGTACTAATATAGAATAGATACTTGTATATAGATAAATAATTGTTGTTTTGCATTATATAATGTTGTCATATATTTATGTTTATTTTCTTTTACAATCTTGCTATTTTTCTTTTATTAAATTATATTAGGCCAGCTTTGCAAGCAGTCAATTAATTAATCAAGTTAAATTGGTATCTAATTACGTGCCGCCGCCCTTCCCGGGTTGCGAACGGTGCATCGTATCCCATGGCGAGCACCGATGAGCATTGCGGGATCGGCCACGGCACAGTTTAAACTTTTTATCGCTCCGTCTTAATTTGTTTATATTTTTACTTTTACAACCGACTGCGCGCTGCGTCGCCCCGCCTCGCCCGCTCCCCGCGCCCGCCGCGAAAGGACCGGGGCTAAACGATGTCTATTTTAGATGCGGCGACGCGGTTCAATTGTTTATGTTATCGTATTTATTATTTCTTTTTCCTTATTTGTGTTCTCTACAAAATTCTAAGATAGGTCTAGCTTTAAGAAATTATCACTAATTTAGAATAGATACTTGTATATAGATAAATAATTGTTGTTTTGCATTATATAATGTTGTCATATATTTATGTTTATTTTTCTTTACGATCATGCTATTTTTCTTTATTAAATTATATTAGGCCAGCTTTGTAAATACCTCCGGTATTTAATTGCGTCAAACTGGTGTTTAAAGCGTATTGCACATGCCGCCGACATTCCCGGGCTGCGAACGACGCCCGTATTTTTGTACGGCATCGCGCCATCAGAATTGGCCGTGGCATGGTTTAAATTGTACATCGCTCCTTATAACTTCTTATTGCTGTGACCGTTAGCGCACCGCGCCTCCGCGCCTCGTCCCGCTCCCCGCGCGACGCGTGGGACCGTAATGTGACCTTCAAGCGGCGTTTAATTTTTAGATACGGCGACATAGTTCAATTGTCTAAAGTTATCTTAGTAATTATTTCTTTTTCTTTAGTAACTCTTTTTATAAATCCTAATGTTAAGGTCTAGCTTTAAGGAATTAGTACTAATATAGAATAGATACTTGTATATAGATAAATAATTGTTGTTTTGCATTATATAATGTTGTTATATACTTATGTTTATTTTACGATCATACTATCTATCATTTATTGAAGCACATTAGGCCATGCTGCCAAAATGTTTCGTCAATTTAAACTGTTTAGGTACGCGTCAGCATGCCGCCACGCCCTTCCAGGTTGAACGGTGTATCGCATCTGACTGCGAGCACCGCTGAGCATTGCGGGAGCAACCTCAGCACATTTAAAATTTTAATTTGTTTGTTCTTGTTCCCCACAAACCGACAGGCACCGCGCCCCGCCGCGCCTGCTTCTGAGCGTGCGCCGGCGACGAGCGTGGCTTTACGCCGGAGTCGGCGCGCCATGGAAGCACTTGCATGTGTGCGTTTAATTTCTTGTTTAAGGAGTATTGTATGATATTATTCCGTTGCGTATGTGCTTTTGCTTTTATATATTCCATGTAAAATTATGGTGTAAGAATAGGTTAAAACATTTGATTTAATATTTGAAAATGTAATTAATATTTAAGATAGGAAACTTTCTGTGTTAGTAATAAGAACATTTAGTCGAGCGTCTCGAGACTCGAGCCTCCGGGAAATGCGGCTTCAATAGAAGTCGTATTCCTCAGTTCAACGACACAATTTATTTTCTTTATTCGGGACAAACTTATATATATACTTGCTTATTCTATAATTAAATCTTAACTGTACAGTAACTCTGTATGGTTTACAGAAGGAGACTAGGTAGTACAACCTGTATCCATTAGCAGTTGTACACCCTACGTCTCCACGAATCAATAGTTAATATTTTATTTTACGTAATTACTGCAAAGCCAACTTTTATTATACACGTATAAAAATTAGCCACTAACGGCCATCAGAAAGTAAAATCCTCAGTGGAATATATGGGGATATAGTAACCTAGGCAGAAACGTATCAAATAGCGTTCTGCCAGGACACATACTCCCCAAGTAAGCGAATCAAATAGCTGATACCACATATAAACACATTTCCAATAAGAGTTAAAAATGTCAAATATGATTAAACATAAGATTAAGAAAAAAAAAAAAAAAAAACCTAACCTAACCTAACCTAACCTAACCTAACCTAACCTAACCTAACCTAACCTAACCTAACCTAACCTAACCTAACCTAACCTAACCTAACCTAACCTAACCTAACCTAACCTAACCTAACCTAACCCAACCTAACCTAACCTAACCTAACCTAACCTAACTCTAACCTAACCTAACCCAACCTAACCTAACCCAACCTAACCTAACCTAACCTAACCCAACCTAACCTAACCTAACCCAACCTAACCTAACCTAACCCAACCTAACCTAACCTAACCCAACCTAACCCAACCTAACCTAACCCAACCTAACCTAACCTAACCTAACCTAACCTAACCTAACCCAACCTAACCTAACCTAACCTAACTCTAACCTAACCTAACCCAACCTAACCCAACCTAACCTAACCCAACCTAACCTAACCTAACCCAACCTAACCTAACCCAACCTAACCTAACCCAACCTAACCTAACCCAACCTAACCCAACCTAACCCAACCTAACCCAACCTAACCTAACCTAACCCAACCTAACCTAACTCCAACCTAACCTAACCTAACCTAACCCAACCTAACCTAACTCCAACCTAACCTAACCTAACCCAACCTAACCTAACCCAACCTAACCTAACCTAACCTAACCCAACCTAACCTAACCTAACCTAGCCTAACCTAGCCTAACCTAGCCTAACCTAACCTAACCTAACCTAACCTAACCTAACCTAACCTAACCTAACCTAACCTAACCTAACCTAACCTAACCTAACCTAACCTAGCCTAACCTAACCTAGCCTAGCCTAGCCTAGCCTGGCCTAGCCTGGCCCAACCTAACCTAACCTAACCTAACCTAACCCAACCTAACCTAACTCTAACTCTAACTCTAACCTAACCTAACCCAACCTAACCTAACTCTAACCTAACCTAACCTAACCCAACCTAACCTAACCCAACCTAACCTAACCTAACCTAACCCAACCTAACCTAACCTAACCTAACCCAACCTAACCTAACCTTAACCTAACCTAACCTAACCTAACCTAACCTAACCTAACCTAACCTAACCTAACCTAACCTAACCTAACCTAACCTAACCTAACCTAACCTTAACCTAACCTAACCTAGCCTAACCTAGCCTAGCCTGGCCTAGCCTGGCCTGGCCTAGCCTAGCCTGGCCTGGCCTAGCCTGGCCTGGCCTAGCCTAACCTAGCCTAACCTAACCTAGCCTAGCCTGGCCTGGCCTGGCCTGGCCTAGCCTAACCTAGCCTAGCCTGGCCTGGCCTGGCCTAGCCTAACCTAGCCTAGCCTAGCCTGGCCTGGCCTAGCCTGGCCTGGCCTGGCCTAGCCTGGCCTGGCCTGGCCTGGCCTAGCCTAGCCTGGCCTGGCCTGGCCTGGCCTAGCCTAGCCTGGCCTAGCCTGGCCACAACCTGGCCTAGCCTAGCCTAACCTAGCCTAACCTAACCTAGCCTAGCCTGGCCTAGCCTAACCTAACCTAGCCTAGCCTGGCCTGGCCTGGCCTGGCCTAGCCTAGCCTGGCCTGGCCTAGCCTAACCTAGCCTAGCCTAGCCTAGCCTGGCCACAACCTGGCCTAGCCTGGCCTGGCCTGGCCTGGCCTGGCCTGGCCTGGCCTGGCCTGGCCTGGCCTAGCCTGGCCTGGCCTGGCCTGGCCTAGCCTAGCCTGGCCTGGCCTAGCCTGGCCTGGCCTGGCCTGGCCTGGCCTGGCCTGGCCTAGCCTAGCCTAGCCTGGCCTGGCCTGGCCTGGCCTAGCCTGGCCTGGCCTGGCCTGGCCTAGCCTGGCCTAGCCTGGCCACAACCTGGCCTAGCCTGGCCACAACCTGGCCTAGCCTAGCCTGGCCTAGCCTAGCCTAACCTAGCCTGGCCTGGCCTAGCCTGGCCACAACCTGGCCTAGCCTAGCCTAGCCTAGCCTGGCCTGGCCTGGCCTGGCCTAGCCTAGCCTGGCCTGGCCTAGCCTAGCCTGGCCTGGCCTGGCCTGGCCTGGCCTGGCCTGGCCTAGCCTAGCCTAACCTAGCCTAGCCTGGCCTAGCCTGGCCTAGCCTAACCTAGCCTAACCTAGCCTAGCCTAACCTAGCCTAGCCTAGCCTGGCCTGGCCTGGCCTGGCCTAGCCTAGCCTGGCCACAACCTGGCCTAGCCTGGCCTGGCCTAGCCTAACCTAGCCTAGCCTGGCCTGGCCTGGCCTGGCCTGGCCTAGCCTGGCCTAGCCTAACCTAGCCTAGCCTAACCTAACCTAGCCTAGCCTGGCCTAGCCTAGCCTGGCCTAGCCTAACCTAACCTAGCCTAGCCTGGCCTAGCCTGGCCTGGCCTGGCCTGGCCTGGCCTAGCCTAGCCTAGCCTAGCCTGGCCTAGCCTAACCTAGCCTAACCTAGCCTAGCCTGGCCTGGCCTGGCCTGGCCTAGCCTGGCCTGGCCTGGCCTGGCCTAGCCTGGCCTGGCCTAGCCTAACCTAGCCTAGCCTAGCCTGGCCTGGCCTAGCCTGGCCTAGCCTGGCCTAGCCTAGCCTGGCCTGGCCTGGCCTAGCCTAACCTAACCTAACTCTAACCTAACCTAGCCTAGCCTGGCCTGGCCTAGCCTAGCCTAGCCTGGCCACAACCTGGCCTAGCCTGGCCTAGCCTAGCCTAGCCTGGCCTGGCCTGGCCTGGCCTAGCCTGGCCTAGCCTAGCCTAGCCTAGCCTAACCTAACCTAGCCTAGCCTGGCCTAGCCTGGCCTGGCCTGGCCTAGCCTGGCCTGGCCTGGCCTGGCCTAGCCTAACCTAACCTAGCCTAGCCTGGCCTAGCCTAGCCTAGCCTGGCCTAGCCTGGCCTAGCCTAACCTAACCTAACCTAGCCTAGCCTGGCCTGGCCTAGCCTAACCTAACCTAACTCTAACCTAACCTAACCCAACCTAACCTAACCTAACTCTAACCTAACCTAGCCTAGCCTAACCTAGCCTAACCTAACCTAACCTAGCCTAGCCTGGCCTGGCCTGGCCTGGCCTGGCCTAGCCTGGCCTGGCCTAGCCTAACCTAGCCTAGCCTGGCCTGGCCTGGCCTGGCCTGGCCTAGCCTGGCCTGGCCTGGCCTAGCCTGGCCTGGCCTGGCCTAGCCTAGCCTAGCCTGGCCTAGCCTAACCTAGCCTAACCTAGCCTAGCCTGGCCTAGCCTAGCCTAGCCTAGCCTGGCCTGGCCTAGCCTGGCCACAACCTGGCCTAGCCTGGCCTGGTGGTAAGGTACAGGGTAACAAATGCCTCCGGTCTCCTTTCCGCCGCCAGTGGAGGGCGAAGGCGCTTCTCGGGCAGGAGACGATCCTCCAGCGCCGCGAACCTGGCGTTGATCATTGACCCTACCTGGTCAATGATCGAACGCACGAGCCCTCCTTGCCCGCTCCTCTATGTGTTGGCTTGGGCGCGTGTCCACCTGCATCCGCAGGTATGCCACCTCCTTCCTAAGTTCCGACACCTCGCCTTGGAGGCGAGCGTTGTCCGCCTGCAGCTTCGTCGTCTCCTCTGAGGTACAGCGGCGCTGCAGAGTCTTAGTGGTCTCACTAACGGTCTCTGCAGCCTCTTTCAGCGCCTTCACCCAGATGCCCTTCAGGTTCTTAGACCTTGAGGCCACCATTGTGATGACGCCGACGCTGTCCTCGATCCTCTTTGCAGCTCCGATGCCGGCTCGAAGTCGCCATCGTTCGACGACGACTCCGACAGGGTTGATATCCTGCCGGCACGGAGCTGACGAGACGACGCGGCGATGTCCGCCTCCGCCTCAACCTCTCCTCCTCCCTTCTGGCTTCCACCAACGCCAGTTTTGTACAGGCAAGGCCGACCAGTCGTTGGGGGTCTTCCACGACCTCGTTTGGCAGATGTTGTTGCCTTTCCCCGGATACTTTGATCAAGGAGAAATGCAACCTCCCACAACGCTCGACGGTTGAGTGCCCGGCGGCAGTGTGAGTGCACACCGAGCCCGTCCTCCACTATGAGCATTAGGCACTGGAAACGATATATCGTCACCAGTTCCTAATACCCACCATCATTTGTTGCCTTTCCCCGGATACTTTGATCAAGGAGAAATGCAACCTCCCACAACGCTCGACGGTTGAGTGCCCGGCGGCAGTGTGAGTGCACACCGAGCCCGTCCTCCACTATGAGCATTAGGCACTGGAAACGATATATCGTCACCAGTTCCTAATACCCACCATCATTTGTTGCCTTTCCCCGGATACTTTGATCAAGGAGAAATGCAACCTCCCACAACGCTCGACGGTTGAGTGCCCGGCGGCAGTGTGAGTGCACACCGAGCCCGTCCTCCACTATGAGCATTAGGCACTGGAAACGATATATCGTCACCAGTTCCTAATACCCACCATCATTTGTTGCCTTTCCCCGGATACTTTGATCAAGGAGAAATGCAACCTCCCACAACGCTCGACGGTTGAGTGCCCGGCGGCAGTGTGAGTGCACACCGAGCCCGTCCTCCACTATGAGCATTAGGCACTGGAAACGATATATCGTCACCAGTTCCTAATACCCACCATCATTTGTTGCCTTTCCCCGGATACAGAAATCAAGGAGAAATGCAACCTCCCACAACGCTCGACGGTTGAGTGCCCGGCGGCAGTGTGAGTGCACACCGAGCCCGTCCTCCACTATGAGCATTAGGCACTGGAAACGATATATCGTCACCAGTTCCTAATACCCACCATCATTTGTTGCCTTTCCCCGGATACTTTGATCAAGGAGAAATGCAACCTCCACCCTCGCATTGGGCACTGAGAACGACGTATCGTCACCAGTTCCCAGGGTGCACCGTCCGGCGTTGCCTTTCCCCGGATACAGAAATCAAGGAGAAATGCAACCCCTGCCACTCCGCTGTGCCCTCCGCTTATCAGAGGGACACGCAGAGCAGCTATCCCCTGTCAGAACATTCGCCACTGGCAACAACGTGTCATCACCAGTGCCCAGGGTGCACCGTCCCGGCGTTGCCTTTCCCCCGGATACAATAGTATCAAAGGGAAATTCAACGACCAGGCACTCGAGGAGGTTTTCTGACGTGGCACCCCAACCTAACCTTTTTTTTTTTTTTTCGTGGGGAAATGCCTACGCATACCCGCCCTCGCGGGGACGAGAGCGGGTTATGTCGGACTCGCACCGACTAAAACCCCACGGTGTTCCTTCTGCCCACCGAGTGCTGTGCATACGGGTACGCTTGCGCATTCGTCCGCGTGCACAGCAGTGGCGGCTCGCTTTTGCGGGCCCCGGCCGTTGGTAACCTTTATGGAGAGCGCGCGGGAACACGGGGCGCGCTCTCACCTCGCTGACTCATTTTTGAGCTACGGACCTCCCCGGGTCTATAGCTCGAGTCGTATCAGGGCGGAATGGCGAGCGCATACGCTCTGCGTCTTCGCCCGATGCGGCGTCTGCGGACTGGATCCGAGGCGGCTGACTCCCGACCTCGCTCCGCCTCCTCCTTGGTGGACATCACTGCCTCGCAGTAGATGCGCACTGCTGCCCATGCCTCTCGGCTGTCGACCATAGCGCGAACCACGGCCGGCAGCGACAGGTCCTCTCCGACTACGGCACTGAGTGCCCGGCGCTGTTCCGCCCATCGGGGACACCTCTCCAGCGTGTGCTGGGCCGTGTCTTGTAGGCAGCCGTCACAGTGGTGACAGCCCTCGTTTGGCTCCCTTCCGATCAAGTGCAGGTACTTCCCGAAGCATCCATGCCCGAAAGCACCTGCGACAACCGGAAGGTGAGCACTCCGTGACGTCTATTCAGCCACTGCACGAGGACTGGACGTACTGCCTCTACGGTCGTGGTTCCGGCCCGGGGCTGTCGAAGTGCATGCTGCCACCTCAACACCATGACCCTTCGACGCTCCGCCCTCGCCGCATCAACCTCCTCCCTCGTGGGTGGGAACTGGCGCACCGCGATCAAGCTCTCACGCCAAAAGAAACGGACGCGAGAACTTTCGCCTCCAGTTCCCAGGAGGGACGCCGCCAGCACACACGCCGCCTCGTGGGACACCGTGTGGTACCCCCGGATCGCTCTGATCGCCATCGCCCTCTGGGGCCTTTGCAGAAGAGCGATTGTCCGGCTATTCAGAGCGTCACTCCACACGGGTGCCCCGTACAGCGCCATGGAGCGCACCATGCCCAGGTACAGGCGCCGGCAAGCCGCATTCGGACCTCCGATATTCGGCAGCAAGCTGCCGACTGCGGCCGCCGCACGCAACAGCCTGGGCAATAGGCCTAGGAAGTGCACCTCGAAGTTCCATCGGCCGTCCAAAGTGAGTCCCAGATATTTCATCTGGGACTTGATGTCACGAACTCCGCCCACTACGATGTGCGGTCCCGAGGGTGGCGCGTTCCGAGGCCCGTGAAAACACAAGGCCTCAGACTTGTTAAGGGCCACCTCGAGACCCAGCCTTCGGATACGACCCACTACGTGGGCCACTCCCGCTGTAGCACGTATGGTGCACTCCTATAGGTGCCGCCCTTGCCGTCACCAAGGTGTCGTCGGCGTAGCAAGTCACGCAGAGGCCTCGCAGTAGGGATCCGCGAAGTACCCAGTCGTAGCCGATGTTCCACAGGAGCGGTCCGAGAACCGAACCCTGTGGGACACCGCACGACACTACGCGACTATGCCACGCGTTCCGACACCTGTATGCCACCGACCTGCCCGAGATAAGATGCGATCATGCGCTGGAGGTAGTTCGGCACCCGGTGATACCGGAGTGCCTCCCTGATGCAACTCCAGGGCAAGGTGTTGAAGGCGTTGGCTATGTCAAGAGACACCGCCAAGACGACCTCACCCCGGGCGACTGCTTCCTCCGCCGTCCTCTTCACTCGCATGATCGCATGTATCGTGGACCTGCCCTCTCGAAAACCGAATTGGCTATCATCCAAATCGGGACCGACCCCCACCAGATGCCGGACGAGGCGACCGGCAATGACACGCTCAAAGAGCTTTGCCACCTCGTCCAACAGCACTATGGGCCGGTACGCAGAGGGCGAGTCCTCAGGCGCCCTCCTTCCTCAAGAGGACCATCGTGCCCGCCTTCCACACCCGCGGAAAACGGCCCTGCGTTAGGCAGGCATCGAATAGTCCTCTGAGTTTGCCCTCGAGTGCGCCGGATGCTAGGACCCACGCACGGCCAGGTACACCGTCGGGTCCTGGGGCCGTATTCCTCGAACGGAGTCGAAGAATCGCGGCCCCGAACTCTCCCGGGGTTACCGGCGGTACCACCTCGTCCCCGCCAGCAACCGCATCCAGCGCAGTCGGAGCCATGGTCGGCGGCGTGTGTTCCTCTCTCTGGGGGAACAGGGCTGCAACCACTGCGTCCACGAACTGGGGCTGGAGACTCCGCGTCAGAGGGGGTGCCCATGGGCGAAGTTTCCCCCGCACCATGCGGTATGGGCGACCCCACGGATCACGGTCCAGAGTCTCCAGCAGCTCGTTTCTCGCCCCAGCCTTGGCCTCGCCGATGGCGATTTGAAGACGAAGCTTGGCCTCACATAAGCGTCGCGCAACGATGACTCGGCCGCATCGTCACGGCGTCTCCTCCGGCGTTGCCTCGTGTACTGGCGTCTCGCGACTACGCACGCAGTGCGCAGCTCAGCGATGTCGGCGGACCACCAGTACACCTGCCTTTTCGGCGGTCGAGGCCCCAACCGTGGCATCGACGCATCGCAGACGCGAGTCATCGACGCGCGAAGCGCCACCGCTTCGTCTTCCACGCAGTGGTTGCTGCACCTCGGGGAAACCCACGATTCCACCAGGGAAGCCTCGATGAGAACTTCCCCGTCGAGGTGCTTGAGTGCCCATCGCGGGCCGTCGCCACGGACGACCGCTCGCCCGGATCGGACCGGAGCCGCGTCGGAGTCGGAGACGCTGAAGCGGATATACAAATGGTCCGACAGCGTCTCCACCCCGGACACGACTTCCCACCCGTGAACCCGGCGCGCCATGGATGTGCTGGCGAAGGACAGGTCCACAACGGAGCTCCCCTGGGGCCGAACGCATGTGGGTTCGAACCTCGGTTGAGCAGACACAGTCCTACGGACAGTGCCCACCCCTCCAGGAACGTCCCCGCGTATCGCTGGCAGAACAGCCCCAAACGGTGTTCTTAGCATTGAAGTCACCCATCACCAAAATAGGATGAGGGTGACTCCTGCCAATGAGCTCCGACCTCGCCCAAGAGTCCCTCGAACTCAGGCGGCTTCTGCTGGGGGACAATAAATGCCAATAATGACTATCCCCCACCAGCGCCGCAACGAACCCGACCCTTCTCCACCCAATCCAAGGGTGGGCCACCAGCAGTCGTCCGGGCAAATACCGCGACCAGTCCCTCCTCGTCTCCCGCCCAGCCATCCTTTCTGGAACCAGGTAGGGTTCCGAAACGACGGTTACCGTGGGTCAACCACTGTGCCATACTCTGAAAGAGCAGATCTTGTGCTCGAGCACAGTGGTTGACGTTCGCCTGAACTACGCGAAGGCCGTAGCTCATTGCGAGGCCGGTTTCGGATCCTCCTCCATCGCCTCCACTTGTGGTTCCTGGGTGGCCTGTTGCTTCGGCGGCGACGTTCTAGCTGGCCTTTTCCCTCTCTTGGGAGGCGCGGTGCAGGCCCTTCCTCCCATCCTGTGGTCGGCCGGTTTTTTGGCTGCGACACACACAGCGCAACGCGGGTTGGCGGAACACTGCGCTGCCTTGTGGCCAGACTGACCACAACGGAAGCACAGCTCCCCCCGGTCGACTGCGGCGTCGCACTGGGCCCTCACATGTCCTGACTCCATGCAGCGGAAGCACCTCAGAGGTGTGGGCTCCACTAGTTTCGCCACAGCTGAGACCCACGAGATCATCAGCCTTCCGCCGTCGGCGACCTTTTGGCAGCCGCCACGGGACATCGGACCCAGGCCACCCCAAGTCCTGCAACATCCCGTAGGATCTGGCTGCATTTGACTGCCTCCTCAGGGCAGCCACCGGCCTTCGCCACGGCTGTCACCACCTCCTCCACAGTGGCGGAATCATCCAGACCAGCAACTCTGACCTCCACTGTCTTTGATGGTCTGGTTATCCGCCCACCTTTGATGCAAGCGCCTCCCTCAATTTTGTCGGCAAGTCCGTCCGCCCTGTCGCCGCTGTCTGCGCCGGGGATTTCGAACATACGCGCCCCAGTGGCGCATGTGCGGAACCGCAGGTCTGTTATCCCGAGGGCGGAGAGGTCGACCTTTCTCTTCGCCTCGGTGATAACCTCCGCATAGGTAACACCTGCCGCCACCGCTTCAGGCGCCAGTGTCACCACGACAGCGGCCGATTCAGGAGTGGCAATCTTCGCTGGCCTCGGTGCAGGATTGCCAGGACTCTTGACGACCTTGCCGCCTTTGTTTCTGAGCCCCTTTCTTACCACCGTAGTCCACGGCTCCTCCATGGACTGAGGTGCCGGTGGCAGAGATCGAGACTCAGTAACCTTCTCACTCCTTTTTGTTGGATCGCTCCGCTTGCCCTTCCCTTAGGGGCGCCGGAGCCACAGAAGCTCCCAGCAACGACTGCCCGTTCACCGGTAGCCGCAATGACAGGCGGCTTCGGGGCAGCCGGGAGCTGGGGAGGCGATGGACCAGCAGAGGCGGTAGGCACCGCACTTGCCCTCGCGTCTGCAGCCAACGGAGGACGGAGGCGCTTTTCGGGGAGGAGGCGGTCCTCAAGAGCCGCGAATCTGGCGTTCATCATTGTCCCCACTTGACAAATGATGGAACGTACCAGATCCTCGTTTCCCTCTGCTGAGACTGGGCCGCGTTTGCTGGGTTGCTCCATTTTCAACCGCATTTCCGCTACCTCTTTGCGCAATTGCGCACCTCACCCTGCAGGCGACGTGTTGTTTCGCTTGCAGCCTCTTTTCGTTTCAGAGGTGCAACGACTCTGCGGTATCTGGGTGTCCGGCCCCGATCGCTTCGCAGCGTCGTTCAGCACTTTAACCTACGTGCCTTCAGGTTCTTTGACTTGGAGGCAACCTTAGTTATGAGGAGATGTTATCCTCGATTTTCTTCCCCAGCTGCGACGCCGCCTGGAAGTCTTCGTCATTCGACGACGACTCCGATAATGTTGTCATCCTGTCGGCGCGGAGCCGTCGAGCCGTGGATGCAATCTCCGCTCTGCTTCCATCCTCTCCTCCTCTCTATTGGCGGCAATTAGCGCTAGCTTCGCCTGAGCTAGTCCGACATACTCCCCCGTAGTCGGAGGCCTCCCTCGGCCTCTCTTGGCAGATGTTCTTGCCACTGTGTTTCTCGCCTCCTCATCATGGCCCGTAACCGGACCAGAACTTGCGTCCGTAGATGGCCGCTTTCTTCCGCACTCTTTCTGTTCTCTTGGAGACTCCACGCTTTGCATAGAGTCACTCTCTCCCTCATCACTCATCTCCGACATGCTAATGTTTTGTTTTTCATATTCCATATTTGTTCCCACGATTATAGGACGAAGTAGAAGTCGGTCCCCGGGTGACGCCTATTCCGGTGACAAGGCTACATACTGTGGGGTCGCCTGGTACCCACAGGTTTTAAGACTTCGCTGTCTGATTTTTTATAGAGGTTTACTCCTCGCGGGCCGGCCAATTAAGGCAAGCCCTCCGCTCCGCTGCACTTCGACGTACCCCATTATCGTCAACACTGGGGTCTTTGACGAAAGTACAGCGGGTTACGGCGCGCTGGGAGAGCCGACGTAACTCCCCAGTTTTGGACGGTTGAGTGCCCGGCGGCAGTGTGAGTGCACACCGAGCCCGTCCCCCCACTATGAGCATTAGGCACTGGAAACGATATATCGTCACCAGTTCCTAATACCCACCATCATTTGTTGCCTTTCCCCCGGATACAGAAATCAAGGAGAAATGCAACCTCCCACAACGCTCGACGGTTGAGTGCCCGGCGGCAGTAAAGCGCACACCGAGCCCGTCCCCCACACTGTGAGCATTAGGCACTGCCAACGACGTATCGCCACCAGTTCCCAATGCACACCCTCATTTTGTTGCCTTTCCCCCGGATACTTTGATCAAGGAGAAATGCAACCTCCACCCGCGCATTGGGCACTGAGAACGACGTATCGTCACCAGTTCCTAATACCCACCATCATTTGTTGCCTTTCCCCGGATACAGAAATCAAGGAGAAATGCAACCTCCCACAACGCTCGACGGTTGAGTGCCCGGCGGCAGTGTGAGTGCACACCGAGCCCGTCCCCACTATGAGCATTAGGCACTGCCAACGACGTATCGCCACCAGTTCCCAATGCACCCTCATTTTGTTGCCTTTCCCCCGGATACAATAGTATCAAAGGGAAATTCAACGACCAGGCACTCGAGGAGGTTTTCTGACGTGGCACCCCAACCTAACCTAACCTAACCTAACCTAACCTAACCTTTTTTTTTTTTTTCGTGGGGAAATGCCTACGCATACCCGCCCCCGCGGGGACGAGGGCGGGTTATGTCGGACTCGCACCGACTAAAACCCCACGGTGTTCCTTCGCTCCACCCAAGTACTGTGCATGCGGGTACGCTGTGAGCATTCTTCCGCGTGCACAGCGGGTGGCGGCCAGTTTTCTAGCTCCGGCAGATTGGACCCTGTGTTGAGAGCGCGCGGGAACACCGGGCGCGCTCTCACCTCGCTGACTCGTGTTGAGCGACAGACCTCCCCGTGTCCATCGCTCGAGTCGTAAGGGGGGAATTGAGTACGCTTACGCTCTCACCTTTCCCCCCTGCGGCGGCTGTGGAGTGGTCCCGGGGTCTCGGGACGCTTCCTCCTCCATCGGCTGGCTGGTCGGTTGCCGAGGTGGCAACGGGCGGACCGGCCTTTTCCTCGCCTTGGAAGGCGCGTTGCAGGCCTTCCCCCCCATCCTGTGGTCCGCCGGTTTCTTAGCGGCGACGCACACGGCACAACGCGGGGTAGCGGAGCATAGTGCCGCCTTGTGACCAGGTTGACCACAGCGGCAGCACAACTCCCCCCGGTCAATCGGTGCGTCGCACTGAGCCCTCACGCCCCGGGCCTCGAAGCAAGGGAAGCACCTACAGGTGAGGGCTTCACGAGCTTCACCTCGGCCGCCACCCATGAGATCATCAGGCGCCCGCTGGCAGCCACCTTTTGGCGGCAGCCACGGGGCACCGGACCCAGGCCATCCCAAGGCCTGCGGGATACCGCAGGACCTCGCTGCATTTGACGACGTCCTTGGGACAGCCGCCAGCCTTCGTTACCGCCGCAACGACATCCTCTGCTGTGGCGGAGTCGTCAGACCGGACACCTTCACTTCAGCAGTCTTCATCGGTCTGGACACTCGCACTTGCTTGCCCGCTGCTGCAAGCACCTCGCTCAATTTTGAGCCAGGGCGTCTGCCTTGGCTTCGCTGTCTGCGCCGGGGATCTCGAACATTCAGCCCCGTGGCCGCAGATGCAAACTTTATCTCCAGTTATACCGAGGGAGGCTAGGTTTATTTTCGCCTTCGCCTCGGTAATTACCTCGATATAAGTGACGCCCTTTGCCACAGCCTCAGGCTCCAGGGTCACAACCACAGCAGAGGATCGCGGAGTTGCGATCTTGACCGCCCTCCTTGCGGGTTCGCCGGGACTCTTCGCTGCCGCCTTCCCATCCTTTTTCTTGAGTCCCTTCTTCACCACCGTAGTCCAGGGTTGTTCTACAGACTCAGGTGCCGGTGGTGAAGGTCGGGACTCAGTTGCCGTCTTCGTTCGGCCCTCCGCAGGTTCACTCCGCCCTCCCTTAGGGTGTTTTGGGGCCACAGAAGACCCTGCGACAGCCGGTTTAACGCTGGCCGCCTTGACAGTTGGCCTTGCAGCGACCGGTGCCTGGGAAGGCGAAGAGCTGGATGTAGGACCGGGCACCGCATCCGGTCTCATATCCGACGCCAGTGGGGGACGGAGGCGCTTCTCCGGTAAGAGGCGGTCCTCCAACGCCGCGAACCTGGCGCTGATCATTGACCCTACCTGGTCAATGATCGAAACGCACCAGTTCCTCTCCTGTCCTCTCCTCGGTTCGCTGGCTGGGCCGATCTACCTGCATCCGCAAGTAGGCCACCTCCTTCCTCAATTGTGACACTTCGCTCTGGAGTCGAGCGTTGTCCGCCTGCAGCTTCCTTGTCTCCTCTGAGGTACAGCGTCGCTGCAGAGTCTTTGCGGTCTCGCTAACGTTCTCTGCAGCCTCCTTCAGCGCCTTCACCCACACGCCCTTAAGGTTCTTTGACCTTTGGGCCACCATGGAGATGACGCCGACGCTGTCCTCGATCCTCTTTTGCAGCTCCGATGCCGGCTCGAAGTCGCCATCGTTGGACGACGACTCCGACAGGGTTGTTATCCTGCCGGCCCGGAGCTGACGAGACGACGATGTTAATTCCGCCTCCGCCTCTACCCTCATTTCCGCTTCTTTAGCGGCCACCAACGCCATTTTGGCCTGGGCAAGGCCTACGTACTCCCCAGTCGTTGGGGTCGTCCTCGACCTCGTTTGGCAGATGTTGTTGCCTTTCCCCGACCACTTCCCACTTCTTGGCCCATCGCCGGACCAACACCGATCTCTGCGTCCTTAGAAGGACGTTTTCTCCCTGCTATCCTCCTTCTCTCATCGAGTGACTCCACGCTAAGCATCGAGTCGCTCGTGTCATCGTCACTATCCACCCTGCATCTTCAAAATTGTTTGCTCATTGTTATTCCCACGAGTTTGGACGAAAACGGTCGACCCCGGGTTACGCCTTTCCGGGGGCAAGACTACATACTGTGGGGGGCGTCCGGTACCCACAGGTTTTTAAGACTTCGCTGTCTGATTTTTTATAGAGATTTACTCCTCGCGGGCCGGCCAATTAAGGCAAGCCCTCCGCTCCGCTGCACTTCGACGTACCCCATAATCGTCAACGCTGGGGTCTTTGACGAAAGTACAGCGGGTTACGGCGCGCTGGGAGAGCCGACGTAACTCCCCAGTTTTGGACGGTTGAGTGCCCGGCGGCAGTGTGAGTGCACACCGAGCCCGTCCTCCACTATGAGCATTAGTCACTGAAAACGATATATCGTCGCCAGTTCCTAATACCCACCATCATTTGTTGCCTTTCCCCCGGATACTTTGATCAAGGAGAAATGCAACCTCCACCCTCGCATTGGGCACTGAGAACGACGTATCGTCACCAGTGCCCAATGCGCACCATCGTTCGGTTGCCTTTCCCCGGATACTTTGATCAAGGAGAAATGCAACCTCCACCCTCGCATTGGGCACTGAGAACGACGTATCGTCACCAGTGCCCAGGGTGCACCGTCCGGCGTTGCCTTTCCCCGGATACAGAAATCAAGGAGAAATGCAACTCTCTGCCACTCCGCTGTGCTCCTCCGCTTATCAGAGGGACACGCAGAGCAGCTATCCCCCTGTCAGAACATTCGCCACTGGCAACAACGTGTCATCACCAGTGCCCAGGGTGCACCGTCCGGCGTTGCCTTTCCCCGGATACAATAGTATCAAAGGGAAATTCAACGACCAGGCACTCGAGGAGGTTTTCTGACGTGGCACCCCAACCTAACCTAACCTAACCTAACCTAACCTAACCTAACCTTTTTTTTTTTTTACATGGGGAAATGCCTACGCATACCCGCCCTCGCGGGGACGAGAGCGGGTTATGTCGGACTCGCACCGACTAAAACCCCATGGTGTTCCACCTTCGTCGCGTATGGCGGGGCCACGGGAACGCTTTCGCACACCTCCGCGACCCCGCTCGCTACGGCAAGCCGGTTCCTCCTTCGAGTGACATCCCCTCTCCACCCTTTCTGCAAGGCGCGCCGGAACACGGACGCGCCTTCCATCTCGGCCTCCTCTGTAGGTGGGAAACGGACTCCCCGAGTCCGCCCCCAGAGGCCATGGGGGCCAGGCACTAATAACCCAGCCCCTGCGGTGGATCTGGTCTGCGGCTCCACCGCCGACCGATGTTCGGCCGCGGAGGACAGGGAGAGCGGCAACGAAACACCGACACTCCTCTTCCCCGCGGCCCCCACCACAGCCGCATCATGCGGTGCGACCCCCTTGAGTCGCGGAGGATAGGAGAGCGGCAACGAAACACCGACACTCCTCCCTCCGCGACTCCGCCTCGGCCACTGAGGGCGGAAGACGGTTCGCTCCGCCACATCCGCCCCAGCAGTCCACCGACACGCATCCAAGGTTAGCTCATAAAGAGCCCACCCGAGCGGCCACCTCGGGCCGGCCTCAGAGCGCCTTAGGCCGGCCATTTGGGTTCCTCTTAGCTTCACCGTGGGCGACCAAGCCACGGTTACTAAGCCCCCGCTACGACAAAGCGAGAACCCTTCGGGGGAACCTAACCTAACCTAACCTAACCTTTTTTTTTTTTTCGTGGGGAAATGCCTACGCATACCCGCCCTCGCGGGGACGAGAGCGGGTTATGTCGGACTCGCACCGACTAAAACCCACGGTGTTCCTTCTGCCCACCGAGTGCTGTGCATACGGGTACGCTTACGCATTCGTCCGCGTGCACAGCAGTGGCGGCTCGCTTTTGCGGGCCCCGGCCGTTGGTAACCTTTATGGAGGCGCGCGGGAACACCGGGCGCGCTCTCACCTCGCTGACTCATTTTTGAGCTACGGACCTCCCGGGTCTATAGCTCGAGTCGTATCAGGGCGGAATGGCGAGCGCATACGCTCTGCGTCTTCGCCCGATGCGGCGTCTGCGGACTGGATCCGGGCGGCTGACTCCCGAACTCGCTCCGCCTCCTCCTTCGTGGACATCACCGCCTCGCAGTACACCTGCACTGCTGCCCACCCTTCCCGACTGTCGACCATGGCGCGAACTACGGCCGCCAGCGACAAATCGTTGCCACTACGGCACTCAGTGCTCGGCGCTGTTCTGCCCACCGAGGACACACCTCCAGCGTGTGCTGGGCCGTGTCTTGGAGGCAGCCGTCACAGTGGTGACAGCCCTCGTTTGGCTCCCTTCCGATCAAGTGCAGGTACTTCCCGAAGCATCCATGCCCCGAAAGCACCTGCGACAACCGGAAGGTGAGCACTCCGTGACGTCTGTCCAGCCACTGCACGAGGACTGGACGTACTGCCTCTACGGTCGTGGTTCCGGCCCGGGGCTGTCGAAGTGCATGCTGCCACCTCCGCACCATGACCCTTCGACGCTCCGCCCTCGCCGCATCAGCCTCCTCCCTCGTGGGTGGGAACTGGCGCACCGCGATCAAGCTCTCACGCCAAAGAAAACGGACGCGAGAACTTTCGCCTCCAGTTCCCAGGGAGGGGACGCCGCCAGCACACACGCCGCCTCGTGGGACACCGTGTGGTACCCCCGGATCGCTCTGATCGCCATCGCCCTCTGGGGCCTTTGCAGAAGAGCGATTGTCCGGCTATTCAGAGCGTCACACCACACGGGTGCCCCGTACAGCGCCATGGAGCGCACCATGCCCAGGTACAGGCGCCGACAAGCCGCATTCGGACCTCCGATATTCGGCAGCAAGCTGCCGACTGCGGCCGCCGCGCACAACAGCCTGGGCAATAAGCTTAGGAAGTGCACCTCGAAGTTCCATCGGCCGTCCAAAGTGAGTCCCAGATATTTCATCTGGGACTTGATGCCGATGTGAACTCCTCCCACTACTATGTGCAGTCCCGAGGGTGGCGCGTTCCGAGGCCCGTGAAAACACAAGGCCTCAGACTTGTTAAGGGCCACCTCGAGACCCAGCCTTCGGATACGACCCACTACGTGGGCAGCGCCACTTGCGGCGCACACGTAGGTGCACTCCTGTAGGTGCCGCCCCTTGCCGTCACCAAGGTGTCGTCGGCGTAGCAAGTTACGCAGAGGCCTCGCAGTAGGGATCCGCAGTACCCAGTCGTAGCCGATGTTCCACAGGAGCGGTCCGAGAACCGAACCCTGTGGGACACCGCACGACACTACGCGACTATGCCACGCGTTCCGACACCTGTATGCCACCGACCTGCCCGAGAGATAGGATGCGATCATGCGCTGGAGGTAGTTCGGCACCCGGTGATACCGGAGTGCCTCCTGATGCAACTCCAGGGCAAGGTGTTGAAGGCGTTGGCGATGTCAAGAGACACCGCCAAGACGACCTCACCCGGGCGACTGCTTCCTCCGCCGTCCTCTTCACTCGCATGATCGCATGTATCGTGGACCTGCCCTCGCGAAAACCGGGTGGCTATCATCCAAATCGGACCGACCCCCACCAGATGCCGGACGAGGCGACCGGCAATGACACGCTCAAGAGCTTTGCCACCTCGTCCAACAGCACTATGGGCCGGTACGCAGGGCGGTCCTCAGGCGCCCTCCTTCCTCAAGAGGACCATCGTGCCCGCCTTCCACACCCGCGGAAAACGGCCCTGCGTTAGGCAGGCATTGAATAGTCCTCTGAGTTTGCCCTCGAGTGCGCCGGATGCTAGGACCCACGCACGGCCAGGTACACCGTCGGGTCCTGGGGCCGTATTCCTCGAACGGAGTCGAAGAATCGCGGCCCCGAACTCTCCCGGGGTTACCGGCGGTACCACCTCGTCCCCGCCAGTAACCGCATCCAGCGCAGTCGGAGCCATGGTCGGCGGCGTGTGTTCCTCTCGGGAACAGGGCTGCAACCACTGCGTCCACGAACTGGGGCTGGAGACTCCGCGTCAGAGGGGTGCCATGGGCGAAGTTTCCCCGCACCATGCGGTATGGGCGACCCACGGATCACGGTCAGAGTCTCCAGCAGCTCGTTTCTCGCCCCAGCCTTGGCCTCGCCGATGGCGATTTGAAGACAGCTTGGCCCTCACATAAGCGTCGCGCAAAGATGACTCGGCCGCATCGTCACGGCGTCTCCTCCGGCGTTGCCTCGTGTACTGGCGTCTCGCGACTACGCACGCAGTGCGCAGCACAGCGATGTCGGCGGACCACCAGTACACCTGCCTTTTCGGCGGTCGAGGCCCCAACCGTGGCATCGACGCATCGCAGACGCGAGTCATCGACGCGCGAATCGCCAACGCTTCGTCCTCCACGCAGTGGTTGCTGCACCTCGGGGAAACCCACGATTCCACCAGGGAAGCCTCGAAGAGAACTTCGTCGAGATTATGAGTGCCCATCGCGGGCCGTCGCCACGGACGACCGCTCGCCCGGATCGGACCGGAGCCGCGTCAGGTCGGAACGCTGAAGCGGATATACAAATGGTCCGACAGCGTCTCCACCCCGGACGACCACCCGTGAACCCGGCGCGCCATGGATGTGCTGGCGAGTTGGAATTTCGCTGGAGCTCCCCTGGGGCCGAACGCATGTGGGTTCCGAACCTCGGTTGAGCAGACACAGTCCTACGGACAGTGCCCACCCCTCAGGAACGTCCCCGCGTATCGCTGGCAGAACAGCCCCAAACGGTGTTCTTAGCATTGAAGTCACCCATCACCAAAATGGGATGAGGGTGACTCCTGCCAATGAGCTCCGACCTCGCCCAAGAGTCCCTCGAACTCGGGCGGCTTCTGCTGGGGGACAATAAATGCCAATAATGACTATCCCCCACCAGCGCCGCAACGAACCCACGACCCTTCTCCACCCAATCCATGGGTGGGCCACCAGCAGTCGTCCGGGCAAATACCGCGACCAGTCCTCCTCGTCTCCCGCCCAGCCATCCCTTTCTGGAACCAGGTAGGGTTCGAAACGGCAGCCACGTGGGTCAACCACTGTGCCATACTCTGAAAGAGCAGATCTTGTGCTCGAGCACAGTGGTTGACGTTCGCCTGAACTACGCGAGGCCGTAGCTCGTGCGAGGCCGGTTTCGGATCCTCCTCCATCGCCTCCACTTGTGGTTCCTGGGTGGCCTGTTGCTTCGGCGGCGACGTTCTGGCCTTTTCCTCTTGGGAGGCGCGGTGCAGGCCTTCCTCCCATCCTGTGGTCGGCCGGTTTTGGCTGCGACACACACAGCGCAACGCGGGTTGGCGGAACACTGCGCGCGCGTGGAGCCAGCCACAACAGGCACAGCTCCCCGGTCGACTGCGGCGTCGCACTGGGCCCTCACATGTCCCGACTCCATGCAGCGGAAGCACCTCAGAGGTGTGGGCTCCACTGGCTTCGCCGGCGAGACCCACGAGATCATAATGCCATCTGCAGCCTTTTGGCTGCCGCCACGGGACATCGGACCCAGGCCACCCCAAGTCCAGCCTGATCACGTAGGATTTGGCTACATTTCACCACCTCCTTGGGGCAGCCACCGGCCTTCGCCACGGCTGTCACCACCTCCTCCACAGTGGCGGAATCATCCAGACCAGCAACTCTGACCTCCACTGTCTTTGATGGTCTGGTTATCCGCACACCTTTGGATGCAAGCGCCTCCTCAATTTGGCGGCAAGGCCGTCCGCCCTGTCGCCGCTGTCTGCGCCGGGGATTTCGAACATACGCGCCCAGTGGCGCATGTGCGGAACCACCAGTCTGTTATCCCGAGGCGGAAGGTCGACCTTTCTCTTCGCCTCGGTGATAACCTCCGCATAGGTAACACCTGCCGCCACCGCTTCAGGCGCCAGTGTCACCACGACAGCAGCCGATCCTGGGGTGACGTCTTCGCTGGCCTCGGTGCAGGATTGCCAGGACTCTTGACATTTCTGCCGCCTTTGTTTCTGAGCCCCTTTCTTACCACCGTAGTCCACGGCTCCTCCATGGACTGAGGTGCCGGTGGCAGAGATCGAGACAAGTAGCCTTCTCACTCCTTTTTGTTGGATCGCTCCGCTTGCCCTTTCCCTTCCCTTAGAGACGCCGGAACCCTGACCCCAGCAACGACTGCCCGTTCACCGGTAGCCGCAATGACAGGCGGCTTCAGGGCAACCGGGAGCTGGGGAGCGATGGACCAGCAGAGGCGGTAAGGCACCGCACTTGCCCTCGCGTCTGCCGCCAACGGAGGACGGAGGCGCTTTTTCGGGGAGAGGGCGGTCCTCCAAAGCAGCGAATCTGGCGTTCATCATTGTCCCCACTTGACAAATGATGGAACGAACCAGATCCTCGTTGCCTTCAGATGGAATTTGGCCCGTTCACTGGAGGCTGCTCAGCGCGCAACCGCATCTCCTTCACCTCTTTGCGCAACTGCTCAACCTCACCTTGCAGGCGAATGTTGCTCGCTTGCAGCCTCTTCGTTCCTCAGAGGTGCAACGACTCTGCAATATCTGGGTGTCGCCCTGATCTCTTCTGCAGCGTCCTTCAGCACTTTAACCCAAGTGCCCTTCAGGTTCTTTGATTTGGAGGCGACCTTGGTTATGAGAACTGATGTTATCCTCGATCTTCTTTCCCAGCTGCGACGCCGCCTGGAAATCTTCATCGTTCGACGACGACTCTGACAGGGTTGTAATTCTGTCAGCGCGGGTTCGTCGAGCTACAGATGCGACACTCTCTTTCTGCCTCAACCTTTCTTCTTCCTTTTAGCGGCGACAAACGCCTGTTTGGCCTTAGCGAACCAACATACTCCCCGTAGTCGGAGGCCTCCTCGGCCTCTCTTGGCAGATGTTCTTACCACTGACCTGCTAATCTCCTCATCATGGCCCGTTATCGGACCGGAACCGCTATCAGCGTCCGTGGACGGTCGCTTTCTCCCCGCAAAATCCTCTCCTCTTCAGGGACTCTACGCTCTGCATAGAGTCGCTCTCTCCCTCCTCGCTCATCTCCGACATGCTATTGGTTTGTTTTAAAGTTTCCATATTAGTTCCCACGATTGTGGACGAAATAAAGGTCGGCCCCGGGTTACGCCATTCCGAGGGCAAGGCTACATGCTGTGGGGTCGCCTGGTACCCACAGGTTTTAAGACTTCGCTGTCTGATTATTTTATAGAGGTTTACTCCTCGCGGGCCGGCCAATTAAGGCAAGCCCTCCGCTCCGCTGCACTTCGACGTACCCATTATCGTCAACACTGGGGTCTTTGACGAAAGTACAGCGGGTTACGGCGCGCTGGGAGAGCCGACGTAACTCCCCAGTTTTGGACGGTTGAATGCCCGGCGGCAGTGTGAGTGCACACCGAGCCCGTCCTCCACTATGAGCATTAGGCACTGGAAACGATATATCGTCACCAGTTCCTAATACCCACCATCATTTGTTGCCTTTCCCCCGGATACAGAAATCAAGGAGAAATGCAACCTCCCACAACGCTCGACGGTTGAGTGCCCGGCGGCAGTAAAAGCGCACACCGAGCCCGTCCTCCACTATGAGCATTAGGCACTGCCAACGACGTATCGCCACCAGTTCCCAATGCACACCCTCATTTTGTTGCCTTTCCCCGGATACTTTGATCAAGGAGAAATGCAACCTCAATATCACGTGAACTTGAGGACTGACGTATCGTCACCAGTTCCTAATACCCACCATCATTTGTTGCCTTTCCCCGGATACAGAAATCAAGGAGAAATGCAACCCCCTGCCACTCCGCAGTGCCCTCCGCTTATCAGAGGGACACGCAGAGCAGCTATCCCCCCCTGTCAGAACATTCGCCACTGGCAACAACGTGTCATCACCAGTGCCCAGGGTGCACCGTCCCGGCGTTGCCTTTCCCCCGGATACAATAGTATCAAAGGGAAATTCAACGACCAGGCACTCGAGGAGGTTTTCTGACGTGGCACCCCAACCTAACCTAACCTAACCTAACCTAACCTAACCTTTTTTTTTTTTTCGTGGGAAATGCCTACGCATACCCGCCCTCGCGGGGACGAGAGCGGGTTATGTCGGACTCGCACCGACTAAAACCCCACGGTGTTCCTTCTGCCCACTTGGTGCTGTGCATACGGGCGCGCGTGAGCATTCCTCCGCGTGCACAGCTGTGGCGGTTTGCTAAACGCAGGCCCCGGCCATTTCTTTTATGAGAGCGCGCGGGAACACCGGGCGCGCTCTCCCTGACTTATGGTGACTACGGACCTCCCGGGCCCATAGCTCGAGTCGAATTTGGGGAAGTAGGGGTATGCTTGCGCTTACGCTTTTCCCCGGCGGCTGCGGTTAGTCCCGTGGTCACAGGACGGTTCCTCCTCCATCGGCTGGCTGGTCGGTTGCCGAGGTGGCAACGGGCGGACCAACCTTTTCCCACTCTTTGGGCGCGGCCTTGCAGGCCTTACTCCCCATCTTATTGGTCCCGCCGGTTTGCTGGCTACGGCGGGCGTGCTTTTACAGCAACGCGGGTTGGCGACACTGTGCCGCCAGCAATGGCCAGATTCACCACAGCGGGCACAGCTCCCCGCGATCGACTGTGGCGACGCACTGGGCCACCATGTCCAGCTTCTGGCAGCGAGTACTCACGGGTGAGGCTCCACCAGCTTGACCACGGCTGCCACCCACGAGACCATGGGTCGCCCGCCGGCGTACCTTTTGGCGGCGGCAGCCTGGGGCACTGACCCAGGCCATTCCGAGGTCCTGCGGGGTTTCCGCATAATGTCCCGCTTCGCAACTGCCTCTTCAAAGTGCAGCCACCAGCTACATCACGGCCTTCCCGATCCTCCGCTGTAGCAGAGTCGTCAGGTGGTCATGACCTCCGCCGTCTTTGCCGGTCTGGATACCCGCACTCGCTTGCCCGCCGCTGCGAGCACCTCGCTCAGTCTTCGAGCGAGGGCGTCGCCTTGTCGCCGCTGTCTGGCAGGATTTCAAACATCAGGCGCCGTTGCGCAGACACGGAATCATCTCGAAGTTAGCATACCGAGGGCGGCGGAGTTGATCTTCGCCTTTACTCGGTAATAACTTTTATCCCGGTACCGGTGACGCCTGCTGCCACTGCCTCTGGCTCAGGGTCACCTACGGCGGACGTCGCGGAGTGGCGATCGTGACTGCCCTCTTCGCGGGTTTACGGGACTATTGCCGCGCTATTCTTCTTTTGAATCCCTTCTTCACCGTAGTCCATGGTTGCTCCATTGACTCCGGCGCCGGTGGTCAGGACTCAGCTTCCCCTCCGTTGGCCCTCTTTCGCGGTCTTGCTTTGCTTCCCGCTGGGGCGTTTCGGGCCCGCGGAACTGGCGACAGCCGGTGCGGCGCTTAACTGCCATGACAGGCGGCAGGACTGCCGGTGCCTGGGAAGACGAGGGATGACCCGGACAAATGAACGGTTCCGCTCCAGTCTCATCACCGCCAGTGGTGGGTCAGCTTTTTCCGACGGGAGGCGGTCTTCTGGTGCGGCAAATCTGGCGTTGATCATTGACCCCACCTGGTCAATGATCGAACCACCTATCATACCAGCTCCCTCAGCTTGTTGGCTCGGCTTGTTAACCTGCATCCGCAGATGGGCCACCTTCCGCAGCTGCGTGCTTCGTCTTGGAGGCGGGTGTTTGCAGCCTATCCAGGTTCCGCCGTTTCTTCAGAATTACAGCGTCTCTGCAGAGTCCGAAACCTCAGTCACGGTCTCCGCGCTGCCTCCTTAAAGCACGAACAAAGTTGCCCTTTAAGTTCTTGGACTTAGTGGCAACTGAGTTGATGACGCCGACGCTGTCCTCGATCCTCTTCTCAGGTCCGCCACTGCTGCCAATCCGCCATCGTTTGGTGACTGACTCAGACAGATCGATTGCCGGTGCCGGAGCTGTCGTGTCACCGCAACAATCTTTTCCTCCGCCTCCAACCTCAGCTCCGCTTCTCGTGCTGTTACCAACGCCATTTTGCCGCAGGCAAGGCCACCGTACTCCCTGTTGTTGGGGTCGCCTCTGCCTCTCTTGGCAGATGTTCTTGCCAGCAGGCTTTTTCCACTTTCATGGCCCGTAAGCAGGCCAGGCACATGATATATCCATGAAGGACGTTTCGCCCGCCACTTCGTCTACCGTCTTCCAAACGACTCTACGCTCAGCGCCCAGAGTCACTGTCGTCATCATATCTCGTTTGAAGTTTCAGTCCGTTTTTCGTTAAGTTTTTCCATTTTGAAGTTCACGATAGGGTCGATATAAACGGTCTGGTCCGGTGACGCCTATTCCGGAGACAAGGCTACATACTGTGGGGGTCGCCTGGTACCCACAGGTTTTAAGACTTCGCTGTCTGATTTTTATAGAGATTTACTCCTCGCGGGCCGGCCAATTAAGGCAAGCCCTCCGCTCCACTGCACTTCGACGTACCCCATTATCGTCAACACTGGGGTCTTTGACGAAAGTACAGCGGGTTACGGCGCGCTGGGAGAGCCGACGTAACTCCCCAGTTTTGACGGTTGAATGCCCGGCGGCAGTAAAAGCGCACACCGAGCCCGTCCCCACACTGTGAGCATTAGGCACTGGAAACGATATATCGTCACCAGTTCCTAATACCCACCATCATTTGTTGCCTTTCCCCCGGATACTTTGATCAAGGAGAAATGCAACCTCCCACAACGCTCGACGGTTGAGTGCCCGGCGGCAGTAAAAGCGCACACCGAGCCCGTCCCCACACTGTGAGCATTAGGCACTGCCAACGACGTATCGCCACCAGTTCCCAATGCACACCCTCATTTTGTTGCCTTTCCCCCGGATACTTTGATCAAGGAGAAATGCAACCTCGCATTGGGCACTGAGAACGACGTATCGTCACCAGTTCCTAATACCCACCATCATTTGTTGCCTTTCCCCGGATACTTTGATCAAGGAGAAATGCAACCCCTGCCACTCCGCTGTGCCCTCCGCTTATCAGAGGGACACGCAGAGCAGCTATCCCCCCCTGTCAGAACATTCGCCACTGGCAACAACGTATCATCACCAGTGCCCAGGGTGCACCGTCCCGGCGTTGCCTTTCCCCCGGATACAATAGTATCAAAGGGAAATTCAACGACCAGGCACTCGAGGAGGTTTTCTGACGTGGCACCCCAACCTAACCTAACCTAACCTAACCTAACCTTTTTTTTTTTTTTTTTTTTTTCGTGGGGAAATGCCTACGCATACCCGCCCCCGCGGGTGGGGGCGGAGTTATGTCGGACTCGCACCGACTAAAACCCCACGGTGGTCGCCACCAACGCTCGCGGTCGCGGGATCTCCATGAGAACGCAACCATAACCCTGCGCTTCGCTGGGATAGCCCGTCCGGGGGCGTGCGTGAAGATCACCCGGGCCTCATGGAACTATCACGACGACACGGTACCACGTCGTGCCGTCGTCCTCCTCGGGTCGCTATTGCTGGACGGTCGGAGCCCCACTCCGAACGTCAGCGACCGTAGGGCCCCGTTTACGGTGGGTCCACCGATAGGAGAACCGTGACGAACGCGCGAAGCGTCGGCCGTCTTCGAGCAGGATCGGTCCTCTCCTCCCGCTCGGCAGCCTCCTTCGGACCATTACGGTCTCGCAGAAGGAGGCTACGGCCTCCACGCCGATTCCCCGCGCAGCATCGCCGACACGACTGCTGGCAGGGACAGGTTCGTCGATGTGACCGACCAAGACCCGCCGCTCGGCTTCCCATGCCAGACGAAGCGGCGAAGCGTGTTGCGATGTCTGAGTCTGGTCGTTGCCATACGGTGGGTAATTCGCCGTCGCCTCGCGACCGATCTTCCCCACAGAGTATCCGCCAAAAACAACCATTTGCGCCCGGTGATCACCTGCGTAAGTCTGTAGGTGAGTCTTCCTCTCGTCGCTGCATCGGGCTTCCGAAGACCGACGGAATGCTCCGGCGACGCGTTTGCGCTTATAGTGCTCCTCGCGGAGCCTTGCGCGCCACGTCTGAATAATGCGCGATGCGTCGTTCCTGCCGTTTTACCGCCTCCGGCGCCTCTTCTGGCTCGCCACCACCGCTCTAGCGGCAGGACATAATTCAGTGATACACCCTCGCGTCATGTCCTTCAGTATATCAGAGGTGGAAAGCGAGCAGGATTAATCACCATACTCAAACGATAAAATCCGGTATCCGCCCGTACGGCCAAATATTAAAATATTTCCTTTGGACGCTGTAGATCTTGAATCCTACAGCGTCCGGATGGCCAACCTCTTCGCTTGAACTGGGCGCGTACGGGGCTGCGGATCGTACGACCCCGGCATAGAGCGGCGAACTTCCTCCTCGATACCGGATTGCGGGCAGCAGTCTGTGCATAGCACCCGCTACCCTCTCGATCCGGGGGACCAGGCGCTCGAAAATGCTCTTCGAAGCCCCAGCGACTGTCAGAGTGGGCCCAGGTACTTATTACCTTACTCTGACTTCAGACCACCTACTCGGACGCACGAGTCGGGTGGTTTCCCTGCTCCGCGGCAGTTTGTGGAACCATAGCGCCTCCGGTCTTGTGAACGCTACCTCCAATCTAACTCGTGGACTTTGGCGACGACGTTTCGCTGGCTCGGCAGCCAGCCCCTCTCGAAGGAGTCCTGGCGACCACCAGCATTGTCGTCGCGGCAGACGGCATTAACGCCAGCGGGAGCTCGACTCGCAGAACAGAGTCGTAGGTGAGATTCCCGCAGTAACGGGCCCAAAACCGACCCCTGTGGAACCCACTGGATCCCTCCGGATCCTCGTACCGTCTCAGTCCCGTACAAAGATGTACCTGTCGCGCAAGTAGTCCGCGATCACGCCGATGCAGGTAGGGGAACACCATGATTACCGTCCCATATCGCGTCCCGGGGCAGGGTTGAAGGCGTTGACGATATCGATATTTAATCATAACGCCACGCGCCCAGGACGCAATTGCTCCGACGGGGCGGACGCGCAGAACCGCGTCGATGGTGGAACTTATCTCCGTCGGAAACCGGAGCGGTTTTCGAGATCGGTTCGACGCTACGCGGCAGATGCCCGTTGAGACGGGCGGCAGGAGTCTCGAATAACTTGCCAGCCTCGTCTAACGGGCATATGGGACGGTACGCAGAGGAGAATCTGCGACTCTGTCTGCCTTCAAGGACCAGTCAGGCCTCCTTCCAGACCCACAGGGGAACGAAGGAGTTGCAGGCGGCTGGGTGAACAGCTGCTCAGCCTGACCGAGGGTAGCCAGATAACCGCAGACCCGACCAGAATTCCATCGGAGTCCCAGCACTGATGTTCCAGCGCTCGCAAGCGTACGGCTCAGTCGAGCTCCTGTGCAGTCACCCCATTTCTTCACTCCAATGAGAGCGAAGATTTGGGGGTAGACTGAGGACCGGCCCGCCGGAAGAGCGAGCTAATCACTCTTCCCAAAGGGCCGGATCGGGGATTTCCGTCACCGAAGCGTCAGGACGGAGCTTTTCTAGCACCATCTGTACGGACGCCCCACGGATCCTCGTTGAGTCCTCCGGGAGCTCTCTCAGGACCAGAGACCTGGCGTTGCAGATAGCTGCCTGCAACTTGCCGTGGCCGCTCGATACACCTCGTAGAGTCTGGCTATATCTCCTCGGAGCTCGCCTTCGCCTCCTTCGGGCTCTGGTGTACTGGCGTCGGCTCCGCAGGCAGATCGCTCGCAGCTCCGCGATCTCTGCCGACCACTTCCAGAGTACACCGCCCGCGCCAGGGCGGTGATCCGGGGCATCGACGCGTCACAAATACGCGTCATCGTGTCACGGAACCGGTTCGCTTCGCTGGATGGACCGGAACACTCTTCGGCTTTCTGGCCATATCGCGACGTTGGCGGCGGCCAGGCAAATCTCGTTATGGCGGGGCGCTAACGTCGCGATGTGACTGCCTTCTCGGCGGCTGGTGTCAGCGTCAGGGCGGCGGATTCCGCAGAATCAAGATAAAATGGCGGTGGTCGGATAACGTGACCACCTCCTCTGCAACCCGCCAGCCCGACAACATGCGCATCGCGGCAGGAGTCGCCATGTAAGATCCCGACCGACTCCCGCCGCCGCGCGTGCTTACCCGGTTGATTTGCCAGTGGTCAGTCAGCCGCCCGTTGCATCACCGTCTCACAGCCGGTTGTGGCTGGGATTCCCCACGCCCTGGGTGGGCGTTTGAAGTCTCCCAGGACAATCGACGGACGAGGAGGCACCTGCGAACGCAGAGTGCCACCTCGTCAAGGTTACCTATCGTAGTCGGCGAGTGACCTCGCGGGAGAGACGTAGCAGCCAACTATGGCCAGGGTGCCCCATTGCGCCGCAGCAAGCCCTGACCCCGCTGTGGGGAGCAGGGTGGGACACCTCACCACCAGTAGACGCCACGGGAACCCAGCTCATCGCCGAACCAGCGAGGGTGGTCGGCGCTGCGGCGCGGGGCTCCGCCACTACTGCCAGTGCAACCCGGCACTCCGCAATGGTCTGCATAAACCAAATGCTATGAGCATTAGAAGCGGTAATTCGGGGACGCTCTGCTCGGGACCTTGAGGGGGTGCGAGAGGCTAAGCGACCTCCGAACACGGAAGCTGGTGCTCGGGGTTGCGGCTGGTTCCGCCGGGACTGCCACGCTTGTGGTGGTAGGAGGGACTCTCCTTGTCCTTCTACCTCTCTTCTGTGGTGGGGCGCACCTCTTGCAAAACGTTGGTTGAGACGACGGAGTCCGAGCACAGTGGACATTTGAGTGCGGGGCTCTGCACTCCGCCAGCCCTAATGCCCGGTCTCAAAGCGTAACAACGCGATGCTCCAGTTTTACCTGGTTGGGGCACCTACTGCCCACGTGTCCTTCCAGGCACCGGAAGCGGTGCATGGGCCTGGGTTCTGGCACTGCTCTGCCGAGGCAGGACAGCCCACGCACACGCGTCCGGCGGTCACCAACTTTTGCACCGCTGCGAACACCCGGCGTGCCCAAACGCGTGGGTGTTCCGTTGGACCTCTCCGACCTTAACGTCGTCTGAACACCCTCCGGCATACTAGCCACGGCCGCTGCGACCTCGCTCAGGCTGACGGCATCGTCGAGGTCAGCTTCGCGATGTCGCCTGTTTGACCGGGCGTGGTGGACATCCATCTCTGAAAGGACCTCACGCATTTTTGCCGCAAGACCGTCCGCCCTCGAACTGCCCTCGGGACCGCTGATCTCCAAGAGGAGACCACCGGTCACAGCCCGTTTTATTGAACGGTCTCGATGCCGATGTCCGCCAGCCTTATCTTCGACTTGGCTGCTCCATCACTTTGCGTGGAGGCCAGTCGGCAACGTCACTAATCACGGCGGCTGTGGACGGTGTGCGTATAGACTTCGCCTTTATTTTGGCTTTTGCCTTGAGGTGGCCTGGGGGCCGCTGCCTGGGCCTTAGGCTTTTTTGGCCTTCTTGGCCACCTGTGCCCACGAAGTGCTGCGGGCACCTCCATTGGTGGCCTCGGTATGCACCACTGGAGCAGCTCAACCACCGGAGGGTGAGGGCTTTTCTTCGTGCTGATATTTCGCGAGTGCGACGGTGCCTCCTGCCGGCTGCGGTTAATTAACTACACTCGCGGAAGTTGCCCCGGTCTCGCGCTTTCAGGGAGGCCGGGTTGCCCCTCTCGGGAATACCCGCGCCTCGAAGGCGGCCAATCTTGCCTCTGAGCGCTCCCCGAGCGCTCCATCAGCCCTTCCTCGACGTTCTTTGTCCTCCAGGCGTAGGGGCCCGCTGAGGGAGGAGAGCAGCGCCTGAGGTTCCGCTTTGCATCCGCAAACGGAGCTCTTCGAAAACCTCCCACCTTCGTCGAGCTCGGCCAATTGCAGGCAAAAGCTCAACATTCTCGCGCGCTCGAGCCTCTCGACGTTGGGGGCTGGGCCACCCTCCGTGCCAGTTCCGACGTGGCCGCCTCCTGGAAATCGGGTTGCCATTCTCAAGGCTATGGACGAATAGGCCCATGAGGGTTGCCCGATTTGTCGGCAGCCTGTCCACCGCCAGCAAGACGACCGGATGGGGCATCCGGGTCCGTGGTCGACTTGGCCTCATCTCCCGCTCAGATCTGCGGGTTTTGGAAGAGCCAGCCTTAGCTTCGTAAAGTTCTGGGCCACCGTCGGATCCCAGATACCATCCTCCTCGTCAGCGACCACCTCCGTGTCCCGTGCCTGAGACTGCGACTGCCTGGAATTTGTCGGCCACGGTCGCGAACGGCTCTGCTCCTGCTGTCGCGCGGACGCTCCGAGAACCTAACCTGGCCTAACCTAACCTAGCCTAGCCTAACCTAACCTAACCTAACCTAACCTAACCTAACCTAACCTAACCTAACCTAACCTAACCTAACCTAACCTAACCTAACCTAACCTAACCTAACCTAACCTAACCTAACCTAACTTAACCTAACCTAACCTAACCTAACCTAACCTAACTTAACTTAACCTAACTCTAACCTAACCTAGCCTAGCCTAACCTAACCTAACCTAGCCTAACCTAACCTAGCCTAACCTAACCTAGCCTAACCTAACCTAACCTAACCTAACCTAGCCTAACCTAACCTAACCTAGCCTAACCTAACCTAGCCTAGCCTAACCTAACCTAACCTAACCTAACCTAACCTAACCTAACCTAACCTAACCTAACCTAACCTAACCTAACCTAGCCTAGCCTGGCCTGGCCTGGCCTGGCCTAGCCTGGCCTAGCCTGGCCTGGCCTAGCCTAACCTAACCTAACCTAACCTAACCTAACCTAACCTAACCTAACCTAACCTAACCTAACCTAACCTAACCTAACCTAACCTAACCTAACCTAACCTAACCTAACCTAACCTAACCTAACCTAACCTAACCTAACCTAACCTAACCTAACCTAGCCTAGCCTAACCTAACCTAACCTAACCTAACCTAACCTAACCTAACCTAACCTAACCTAACCTAACCTAACCTAACCTAACCTAACTCTAACCTAACCTAGCCTAACCTAACCTAGCCTAGCCTAACCTAGCCTAGCCTAACCTAACCTAGCCTAACCTAACCTAACCTAGCCTAACCTAACCTAACCTAACCTAACCTAGCCTAGCCTAACCTAACCTAGCCTAACCTAACCTAACCTAACCTAACCTAGCCTAACCTAACCTAACCTAACCTAGCCTAACCTAACCTAACCTAACCTAACCTAACCTAACCTAACCTAACTCTAACCTAACCTAACCTAACCTAACCTAACCTAACCTAACCTAACCTAACCTAACCTAACCCAACCTAACCTAACCTTAACCTAACCTAACCTAACTCTAACCTAACCTAACCCAACCTAACCTAATCCCAATCCCAACCTAACCTAACCTAACCTAACCTAACCTAACCTAACCTAACCTAATCCCAACCTAACCTAACCCAACCTAACCTAACCTAACCTAACCTAACCTAACCTAACCTAACCTAACCTAACCTAACCTAATCCCAACTCTAACCTAACTCTAACCTAACCTAACCCAACCTAACCTAACCTAACCTAACCTAACTCTAACTTAACTCTAACCTAACCTAACCTAACCCAACCTAACCTAACCCAACCTAACCTAATCCCAACTCTAACCTAACTCTAACCTAACCTAACCCAACTCCAACCTAACCTAACCTAACCTAACTCCAACCTAACCTAACCTAACCTAACCCAACCTAACCTAATCCCAACTCTAACCTAACCTAATCCCAACTCTAACCTAACCTAACCTAACCCAACCTAACCTAACCTAACCTAACTCTAACCTAACTCTAACCTAACCTAACCTAACCCAATCCCAATCCCAATCCCAATCCCAATCCCAACCTAACCTAACCCAACCTAACCTAACCTAACCTAACCTAACCTTAACCTAACCTAACCTAACTCCAACCTAACCTAATCCTAACCTAACCTAACCCAACCTAACCTAACCTAACCTAACTCCAACCTAACCTAACCTAACCTAACCTTAACCTAACCTAACTCTAACTCTAACTCTAACTCTAACTCTAACTCTAACTCTAACCTAACCTAACCTAACCTAACTCTAACCTAACCTAACTCCAACCTAACCTAACCCAACCTAACCTAACCTAACCTAACTTAACCTAACCTAACTTAACCTAACCTAACTCTAACCTAACCTAACCTAACCTAACCCAACCTAACCTAACTAACCTAACCTAACCTAACCTAACCTAACCTAACCTAACTAACCTAACCTAACCCAACCTAACCTAACCTAACCTAACCCAACCTAACCTAACTCTAACCTAACTCTAACCTAACCTAACTCTAACCTAACCTAGCCTAGCCTAGCCTAGCCTAGCCTAGCCTAGCCTAACCTAACCTAACCTAGCCTAACCTAACCTAACCCAACCTAACCTAACCTAACTCTAACCTAACCTAACTTAACCTAACCTAACTCTAACCTAACCTAACCTAACCTAACTCTAACCTAACCTAACCTAGCCTAACCTAACCTAGCCTAACCTAACCTTAACCTAACCTAACCTAACCTAACCTAACTAACCTAACCTAGCCTAACCTAACCTAACTCTAACCTAACCTAACTAACCTAACCTAACCTAGCCTAGCCTAGCCTAGCCTAGCCTAGCCTAGCCTAGCCTAGCCTAACCTAACCTAACTCTAACCTAACCTAACCTAACCTAACTCTAACCTAACCTAGCCTAGCCTAGCCTAGCCTAGCCTAGCCTAGCCTAGCCTAGCCTAGCCTAGCCTAGCCTAGCCTAGCCTAGCCTAGCCTAACCTAACCTAACTAACCTAACCTAGCCTAACCTAACCTAACCTAGCCTAACCTAACCTAACTCTAACCTAACCTAACCTAACCTAACTAACCTAACCTAACCTTAACCTTAACCTAACCTAACCTAGCCTAACCTAACCTAACCTAGCCTAACCTAACCTAACCTAACCTAACCTAACCTAACCTAACCTAACCTAACCTAACCTAACTAACCTAACCTAACCTAACCTAACTAACCTAACCTAGCCTAACCTAACCTAGCCTAGCCTAGCCTAACCTAACCTAGCCTAACCTAACCTAACCCAACCTAACCTAACCTAACTCTAACCTAACCTAACCTAACCCAACCTAACCTAACCTAACTCTAACCTAACCTAGCCTAACCTAACCTAACCTAACCTAACCTAGCCTAACCTAACCTAGCCTAACCTAACCTAGCCTAACCTAACCTAGCCTAACCTAACCTTAACCTAACCTAACTAACCTAACCTAACCTAACTAACCTAACCTAGCCTAACCTAACCTAGCCTAACCTAACCTTAACCTAACCTAACTAACCTAACCTAGCCTAACCTAACCTAACTAACCTAACCTAGCCTAACCTAACCTTAACCTAACCTAACTCTAACCTAACTCTAACCTAACCTAACCTAACCTAACCTAACCTTAACCTAACCTAACCCAACCTAACCTAACCTAGCCTAACCTAACCTAACTAACCTAACCTAGCCTAACCTAACCTAGCCTAACCTAACCTAGCCTAACCTAACCTTAACCTAACCTAACCTAGCCTAACCTAACCTAGCCTAACCTAACCTAACCTAACTCTAACCTAACCTAGCCTAGCCTAGCCTAGCCTAACCTAACCTAACCTAGCCTAACCTAACCTAGCCTAACCTAACCTAGCCTAACCTAACCTAACCTAACTCTAACCTAACCTAACCTAACCTAACCTAGCCTAGCCTAGCCTAGCCTAGCCTAGCCTAGCCTAACCTAACCTAGCCTAGCCTAGCCTAGCCTAGCCTAGCCTAGCCTAGCCTAACCTAACCTAGCAAACTATCAGCGGAGGGCACAGAGAAAACACAGACGACTAAGTATGCGGACCGTTTGACAGAGGCACGGGCCTGCCTCCATAAGGCTGCTGAATCCTTGAACACTCTAGAAACCTGAGGACAGACATAAAATGGAAGTCACTCAGGCTATAGAGAGGCCTCACGCTGGCTTCGGAGGAGGCAGAGAAAGATAGGGAGCGGTGACAGAGATAATAGATAAGGAGAAGAAGGCTGATAGAACCGGAACAGGGACACGAGACAAGAAAAAGAAGAAGGAAAGCACATTTTTAAGAAAGTTAGAGGAACACGGAAAGCTTCTAGAAGAAAACAAAAAGGAAATGGAAAAACTAACGGAAGAGTTAAAAGACAAGAAATTAGGGAAGAAAAAAGATCGTACGCAAGTGGCAGCCAACCACAGACGAGATCACTTCCAGAGAATACGGCAGTACACTCTGTGGTGATCACCTCCAACGATGAAAAGGAAACGGGAGACCAGGTGATGGATAAAATAAGAAAAGGTGGTTAATGCCAAAGAAGAGGATTAAAGATAGACAAAATTAGGAAAGCAAGTGATAGAAAAAGTAATATTGGGTTTGCAATGCTCAAGACGAAATTAAGAAAATAAAAGAAAAATACAAAGGCAGGAACAAGCTTAAAAGTCGAGGAAACTCCAAAATAAAGATCCATTAATCATATTATGACGTGATGCAATACAACAGTGATGAGGAAATTATAAGAGCGTTAAAGGTGCAAAACAGGCACTCTTGAAAGATATAGGAAAAAGACAATGACAGGATGGAAGTCAAATACAGAAGAGACTAGGAATCCGCTCACATCGCACGTAGTCTTGAGGGTTTCTCCGCCGATATGGACCAGTCTTACTCAAAGCGGGTATTGTACATGTAGATCTCCAGAGAGTAAGAGGAGGATCAATCACCGCCTGCGCCAGTGCCCACGATGCCTGGGGTATGGACACAGCAAGCGGGTATGCACGAGACGACAGATGTGTGCAGTCACTGCGGAGGTCCACACCTCAGAGCAGAGTGCACTGTGCCTTCTGGAGAGATACCATCGTGCTGTAACTGCCTCGAAGCTGCTATGACTGACAGGAGAAACCACAATGCATTCAGTCTGGACTGCCTGTCAGAAGGAAATGGAGATCATGAGTCCACCATAGCCCACGCTAAGGGCGTCCTACTGTACACAGCGATCGTGGCCACCAATATCGCGTCATCAAGTCAACATGCAGAGAGGAGCGAACTGGTGACAGCAGAGCTCATGACCGAGGTTACTCGCAAGCTGACCTTGGCAATGGTGCAAGAGCCTTATATCGGGAGGATAGGGAGATGAAACAATATCGAGGTACGGACAATACAATGCGCGAGGAGCCTAACCCGAGCGGCTATCAAAGCCGCTACTGTAGTGTTCGATGGAGCTTATCCAGATCACCCAGTGTCCCGACTTGACAACTGAGAATACCGCAGCTGCTGCTGAGGATTGGGGTCTGGGAGGTCGGGGTAGTCTCCGTGATACCTTGAGGGTGATAAGCCTATCGCCCCTATCTTAACGACATCACGGCCGCAGTAGTAGGTATGGGCACCAGAGACGTGATATTGGGTGGTGATGCGGGAACGCATGAACCTTTTGGTGGGGAAGTCGAAAGACGGACAAGAGGAACAGAGGGTGGTTTAATGCTCGACGAGCTTGAGCTCCACCTACTCAACAGGGGAACCGACTCCACTTTCGACACCATCAGGGGCGGCAGAAGATTTACCAGCTACGTGACGTGACAGCTTGCTCGGCGACCCTTCTAGGGAGGATCGATGGCTGGCGCCTGGAAGATGGAGTGACAACCCGACCACAGGGCCATCCTATTTGAAATTACCATACAAATAATAGAACCATAGAATTAAAGAACACGACAAGAAAAATACAATACCAGAAAAGAATCCGGAGCGGGAGTTCCGGTATGGAACTCGCCCGATTTGGCAAAACAACGAAATAAATATAACCAAAATAGAAGAAATTAAAATGGCTACAGAAGATTTGGAACAAAATAATAACAAAACTAACAAGCACCATACAGGAAACGTGTGAAAACACTTAAAAAAAGTCAGCAGTAAGAAATTTATAGGATTGCCCTGGTGGACGGTGGAACTCACTAACTCAAAAGAGGTCCTGCGGAAAAGCGCAGAATCCTTGCGCTGCAACTGATCCGCCGAGAGTGGGTTGTCGAGCAGTACCTTTGGAGGCCAAGGGAAAAACTATTTCCTTGAAGAAAGCGCAAACCGCCGCTGGAAGGCCTTCGCGGCCAAAGCAAGATAGGGAGTCGATGGGACGGTATGGTTCTCGGGTGATTAGACGTACAGCGGTGAGACAAGAGGACGTTCCTCTGGTACGAAATGGAGTAGTACTCGGTGCAGTTACCAAATTACGCTGGCGGATGTCTTTATCCAGAGTGATAATCCCGCCAACGACGACGTGGAACACAAGCAAGTAAGAGAGAAATTGCAGATACAATAAATGAGGGGCTGCGTGATGACTCATGCAACCCACTATTCACCAAGAGCGAACTGCTGTGGGCCGCGTCGTCGTTCAATCCAAAAAGGCGCCTGGAATGGACGGCCTTACCTCCGACATCTGCTGTACGGCAATCACACTGACCCCGATTCCGTTCGCACCCTATGAACAAGTGCCTAAGTCTTTCTTACTTCCTGCAAGGTGGAAGGAAGCTGTGGTAGAAGTCATACGGAAGCCGGAAAGGACACATGCGGACCCTAAGTCCTACACAGACCCATAGGTCTCTTGCCGGTACTGGGTAAGATCTGCGAAAAGATGAAGCGTCCAGAACGGTGGCACATAGTGCCCTGTGATCAGTGACAGCCAGTACGGCTTCATGCCGCACGTAGTGACCGGAAGACTCCTCTGTGCCATGATGGGACACCTAAATGATCGGCTTCGTGAGAAAAAGCTCATTGTTTTGGTGTCGCTGGATTACAGAGGGAGCGGTCTGATAATGCGGTGGCCCGCGATCAGACTCAGACTGGCGGAGACCGGATGCCCGGTGGACCTGAGGCGCCTAATTCGACAGCCATCTTAGCGATCGATCAGTGCGCGTCAGGTTCGCCGGTGCGGAATGGGTCAAGCGTACGACAAAGGGTGCGTGCATGATCCATTGGGGTCCTACGCTGTGGAACTCAAGGCTTAATCCTCTTCTGGAAGAATTGGGGCAGAGGGGGTATACTGTCAGGCCTTGCTGATGACGGATTTTGATTATCTCGGGGACAATGCACTAGTGCAACGGAGAGCCGAACCGGGTACTGATTGTTCGGGGGTGGGGGTCAAAATAAGCTAAACTTCGCAGCACAAAAACCAAGGCTATGGTAGTGACGAGGAAGCTGAAGTTTGACTCACCACTCCTGACCAAGGGCGGTGTGAGATCGAGCTCTCCAAGAACATCAAGATACTGGTTCATTATGCGGACGACGGACTCACGTTCAACGCGCACATTGCAAATGTGTGTCGGAAGGCGCAGAGTCTGTACGGTCCAACTGTCGAGGGCCGCTAAGGTCCACGGGGATTGAACCCGAGGTGGTTAGAACCATTTATACGGCGGTGGTGGAGCCGACGATCATGTACGCTGCGGGCGCATGGGCGTCGGCGACACTAAAAAGGTCTGCCAGGAGTTGTGCTGACTCCGTGCAGAGAGTGGTTTGTCCAGAAGATTGTGAAATCGTATACCGCCCTCCCTGCATTCTAGCCCTGTTGCTAGCCGGATTGCTTCCCGATATAAGGATCGGTGCTGTTCTCTTTACCGCTAAAGAGAGGCATATCGCGGCGAGTGGTAGACAGGATATGGAGCATTCAGGACTCCCTACGCCGAGATGCCACATCCTGCCGAAAGGCTGGAGCTGGACTTCACCCGCATGGGGACGGTGTGGATTTGCCTACGCAAGAGATACTGTCCGAATTTACACCGACGGTAGTAAACCGAGGGGAAAGTCGACGGGCACTATCCATTTGGATAGGCGCGGCCGAGAAGAGTACCCGAAAAACTCGGGTGGATTACTGCACCGTCTACCAGGCGGAATTGCTGGCAATCAGTGAAGCCACCGAGCGGGCACTACGGCACTCTGCACGGAACTTCAGGGTCTATTGCGACTCCAGGTCCGCCCTCCAAACGGTTATTAACCCGGATTCTGCATCCCCTCGCGGTGAAAGCATCGACAAACATCTGTACATTGCGGGGACGTGGGAAGAACATCTCCCTAACATGGGTGAAAGCCCACGCAGGTTTGGAGGGGAACGAGAGGGCGGACGAACTTGCAAAGGAGGCTGCAATTAAGACCAAGAGGACCCCGACTACGATCGATGCCCTGTCTCGTTCGTCAAGGACAAACCGTTTGGAGTCGGTTGATGAATGGAACAGGAGGTATCGAGAGGGTGACACGGCTTCGTCACCAAAGCCTTCTTCCCGACGCGTCAGAAGCCTTCAGCGTAATTAAAAACCTGGAGATGGACGCTCTGTCTGTGCAGGTGTTCGATGGCCACGGCGGTTTCTCCGGAATACTTGAACTGCCCAGGTGTAAAGAGCATTCGTCGTGTGTCTGTGACGACACCATCAAGGAGTGCGATATCTTGCACCTCATAACGGAGGTCCTGTCAACGCAGGGAGGCCTATAATGTTGAGAGCTACACAGGTTTAAAAGTAACAATAAATAACTTACGTCCTTATCAGTAGCAGAGATTTTAGCCAGAAATTCTGCATTTCTGCAAGCGTGTGGCGATGAAAGCTATAATGACAAAATAAAACAAAATGAATGTATGAGGATGGTAGTATGTGTGAATATTTAGTTATATATACTACATAGTAACTAACGAACTATATATATATTATTTGACTAAGAAGAAATATATATAAGAATAGAATACGATGTATACAGAGATAAGACTGACTCAAAAATAGTGTAAGTGGATAATGTTGAAAAGAACAAAAGTCCCTGGTTATCATGTCAGGGTAATACATGCAAGTGCCCCAGAAATGAGGGTCTAAAAAAAAAAACCTAACCTAACCTAACCTAACCTAACCTAACCTAACCTAACCCAACCTAACCTAACCTAACCTAACCTAACCTAACCTAACCTAACCTAACCTAACCCAACCTAACCTAACCCAACCTAACCCAACCTAACCTAACCTAACCCAACCTAACCCAACCTAACCTAACCTAACCCAACCTAACCTAACCTAACCCAACCTAACCCAACCTAACCTAACCTAACCTAACCTTAACCTAACCTAACCCAACCTAACCCAACCTAACCCAACCTAACCTAACCTAACCTAACCTTAACCTAACCTAACCTAACCTAACCTAACCCAACCTAACCCAACCTAACCTAACCTAACCCAACCTAACCCAACCTAACCTAACCTAACCTAACCCAACCTAACCTAACCTAACCCAACCTAACCTAACCCAACCTAACCTAACCTTAACCTAACCTAACCCAACCTAACCTAACCTAACCTAACCCAACCTAACCCAACCTAACCTAACCTAACCCAACCTAACCTAACCCAACCTAACCTAACCTAACCCAACCTAACCCAACCTAACCTAACCCAACCTAACCTAACCCAACCTAACCTAACCTAACCTTAACCTAACCTAACCCAACCTAACCTAACCTTAACCTAACCTAACCCAACCTAACCTAACCTAACCCAACCTAACCTAACCTAACCTAACCTAACCTAACCTAACCTAACCTAACCTTAACCTAACCTAACCCAACCTAACCCAACCTAACCCAACCTAACCTAACCTAACCCAACCTAACCTAACCTAACCTAACCTAACCCAACCTAACCCAACCTAACCTAACCTTAACCTAACCTAACCCAACCTAACCCAACCTAACCTAACCTAACCTTAACCTAACCTAACCTAACCTAACCCAACCTAACCCAACCTAACCTAACCCAACCTAACCCAACCTAACCTAACCTTAACCTAACCTAACCTTAACCTAACCTAACCCAACCTAACCTAACCTAACCCAACCTAACCCAACCTAACCCAACCTAACCCAACCTAACCCAACCTAACCTAACCTAACCTAACCCAACCTAACCCAACCTAACCTAACCCAACCTAACCTAACCTAACCTAACCTAACCCAACCTAACCTAACCCAACCTAACCCAACCTAACCTAACCTAACCCAACCTAACCTAACCTAACCCAACCTAACCCAACCTAACCTAACCCAACCTAACCCAACCTAACCCAACCTAACCTAACCTAACCTAACCTAACCTAACCCAACCTAACCTAACCTAACCTAACCTAACCCAACCTAACCCAACCTAACCTAACCTTAACCTAACCTAACCCAACCTAACCCAACCTAACCTAACCCAACCTAACCTAACCTAACCTAACCTTAACCTAACCTAACCTAACCTAACCTAACCTAACCCAACCTAACCTAACCCAACCTAACCTAACCCAACCTAACCTAACCCAACCTAACCTAACCCAACCTAACCCAACCTAACCCAACCTAACCCAACCTAACCTAACCTTAACCTAACCTAACCTAACCTAACCCAACCTAACCTAACCTAACCTAACCTAATCCCAACCTAACCTAACCTTAACCTAACCTAACCTAACCTAACCTAACCCAACCTAACCCAACCTAACCTAACCTAACCCAACCTAACCTAACCTAACCTAACCCAACCTAACCTAACCTAACCTAACCTAACCTAACCTAACCTTAACCTAACCTAACCTAACCTTAACCTAACCTAACCTTAACCTAACCTAACCTAACCCAACCTAACCTAACCCAACCTAACCCAACCTAACCTAACCTTAACCTAACCTAACCCAACCTAACCTAACCTAACCTTTTTTTTTATATATGCGACTGGCGGTGGACCCAGACCTTGATGCCTTTTCGATCATAGGCCGATCAGCTTCCGCCTGAATCCAGCGCAGTACACCTAATAGACCAAAACCGACTACAAGGTGTACAATACCAAACGAGCAGACTGGGATAAATTCACCAAAACCCTGTCAGTGAGCTCACAAACATCACTAAGGAGCAAATAAATAACACATAAAAAGAAGAGGAACTCGAGAACTTGTTTTACAGCGACACAAGCGATCTTGACGGCCTGTGACGCAGCAATCCCACAAGATCAAGGAGAAAATTCCCGCAAAACCCCACTGGTGGAACCAACAATAACCACACTAAAAAGAAGATGAAGAGACTCCGTAACAGGATCGGCAGAGCAAATCGCGCAGAAAGGCCCTTTGCGGTTGCGGTATCTCAAACCAGGGAAACACAAGCAACAACTTCCAGACGGCAATCACGGACAGCTGGAGGACTTTTGCGCTAGCAAAACTGAAGAGAAAATATGTGGGGCAATTTACCGAGTACTCAAGATCTGCGGGGAAAGAAGACAAGATGAACTGCTCAAGATCCCCAAACCAAAGAGATGCTATCCCCGAACTCGGCCTCCCTACTGGCCAGAACTTTCTTCCCCTCATGACCTGAGCGAAACTGATGAACCTGAACACCTAATCACCAGAGCGACGTTAACGGAGCTTCTAAAATCAGATTTCCCCTAACAGATGGCATCAACACGATGCAATTTACATGTGAAGAAGTCGCAAGCATCCTGAATGGCATGGAGTCGAGGAGGCGCCAGGAAAAGACGGTCTAACATCGGACATATGTCTAAAAGTCTTCGGAGCGGAAGCTGACGGTTGATATGTAATGCTCCTTGCTTGCCTTAAGCTTGGTACTTTCCAGCCCTATGGAAAAAAAGCAACCATAAAAAGTTATAGAAAGCCGGGAAGGACGACTATACAGAGCCGTCTTTTTAGACCAATAGGTTTGTTGCCAGTCTTGGGAAAAGTACTGAAGCTCTTCACAAACCGAATAACATGGACTCTGGAAGTGGCTGTGCTCTCCGGTCGGTACGGCTTCCGGCCACAGAAGGCTTTGGAGGACGCTCTCACGATGCCATGACCACGATCAGAGAGGATCTCAAAAGTCGCAAACTGATCGTGGTCGTATCTGAACATCGAGCGTTCGACAACGCATGAGTGGCCGGCTATCCTGAACAGCGAACTGGCCAAAAGGAACATTGATTCCACAACCTCGGGCTGGTGCACAGCTATCTCTCAGATAGAACCATAGAGCTACAGTACGCAGGGCAAACCCACCGCACCGCAATAAAGGATGCATCCAGGGATCCACCTGCGGGCCGTATGGAACGCCCAATTGGACTTCCCCTCTACTGCAAGCATCAGAAACCTGGAGGCTCATGTACGGGCCTTCGCCGACGACATTTTAATTGTCGCGGCGGCGTCAACGCCGACAAACTGGAGTCCATCCTCCGAGATATACTATCTCCAGAAGTGGGGCAAACCCACAAAATGCGCTTCGCCGCTCTCCGCCAAAACAAGGCAATTCTCGTTACCAAGCGACTCAAATACCGAACCGCAAGGTGGTATTCGAGGAGCAAAGGTTCCTTTACTAATTTTGTAAAGTTCTAGGTGCCACCATAGATTCTAACTTAAACTTTGGTGAACATATTTCCATTAGGTTATAGAAAGGCAGTAAACATCTATAAATCTGTCTCAAGAGCGGCAGGCGCGCGCACAGGGTTAAACAGTGCCATCCTTCGCACTATTTATAGAACGGTTGTTGAACCAACAATACTATACGCGGCTAACGTCTGGGCGGAAGCCAAGACAAAGACTAAACCGCCGAAAGCTGGACAATATTGCCCGTGGCTTTGCAGTCGCATTGTAAGGCACCGGACCACATCAGCAATGGCATCGGCGGTTCTGGCGGGTATCTGCCGCTGGACCTCAGAGCCATGGAACGGCTGAAAATATGCGAAATTAAAGGAAGCCACTCCCTGGCTTTCCGGGCGAGAACTAGAACCAAGACTTGACCCCTCACAGCTTCCTCATCCGGCATACCGAAAACCTGCGTATATTTCTGGAAATAAGTACAGGGACGACCTCAAAGGTTACAAGAGAACCAAACCCTCATTTACACGGACGGAAGCAAACTAGAGAAGGAAAGGTTGGAGCTGCGGTCTCTATTTGGACCGGAGGAAGATTTAGACTACGATGGGGCTCGAAAGTTTCTGCAGCGTATTTCAAACCAGGGAACTCGCAGCAATTAAAAGAGCACTCCGAACTCATTAAAGGGAAGATAAAAACATGCACTCAAACCACCTGCTTAGCGACTCCAAATCCGCCCTCCAAAGTATCTGCCATCCGGCTCCTCTCCACCCACTGGCAGCTGAAACGCGAAAGCTAATGCAAAGAGCTGGAAAACAAAGGACACCGTATTCAGTTAGCCTGGATAAGGCACACCAACCTACCGGGCAACGAGCGCGCGGACGAACTAGCGAAGGAAGCAGCAAAAGTCAAGAGATCCCCAACCTACGGAAGATTCCCCTATCATTCGCAAAGCCCGGTGCATAGAGGCAACACAATCACCGCCTGGCAGAAACGCTACAATGATTACACCTCGGCTAGCGCTATTAAATTATTCTTCGATGACGCCACAAGTGAAAAGCGCAAGAGTCCTCAGGAACGAAAATCACTCCAATGTCAAATCTCAATACCTTACAGGACACGGAGGCATAAAAGCCTATCTACATAGATTTAGGATTGCCCCAGATCCATTTTGCGCTTGCGATAACGATAGTAGTGAAACTATCGAACATATACTGACGAAATGTCCAAGGTTCGCACGCTATCGTTATGACTGCGAGCTCAGAATGGACCAGTCAATCACCAGAGAAAACATTATTGCGGATCGTGGAGAGCGACGACTGCAGGGACACTTTTCAACTACTGCAAAACAGTAATGCGCGCCCAGCGGCGAGGGCAAACGGTTCCACTGTAGTCTAACCTAATATTATAACATAAACTGCTACCGGGCTCTTTTGAGGTAAGGCACCCAAAAAAAAAAAAAAATATAGAGCGCAACACTTACATAATACTATATCTATCCATCAATATTATTCTATAATTCACAATGACATAGCATATAATCACCAATATATAATGTCCATACACACAATAATTGTGGAATAAATGCATAATTTTTTATTATTAATACATACATAATTATTAATACATTTTAATACTATTGTTAAATACCTACATTTTTGACATGTCACAAGACCAGGATTGACTCTAAGCAGCTAATATCTTACGTAGGAACTTGCGAATCCACGCCTTTTCTGTAATCATAAAAACTGTAATGGTCCCGAGTACTGCTGCCTGTTTCCTGCGCGAAACAGGCGGGCAAAAAACTCGCCAACCAAACAAAATTATGTAATGTTACCCACAGTCTATCTAGTCATAAATCTTATATAAATAATTGTAAACTGATTAATAACATTTAGAATAATTGTTTACCCAACTATGAATTTATATCGAAATTGAATGTATTGAATGTACTATAAAGAAAATAAGCTATGTAAAATTATAGTTAAACCATTCTATGTAAATACTAATCTTAAATTCTACCAGTATTAAATATTGCTATAAATTAAAATGGATTGTAACGCCGGCCAGGACTAAAATTAATTATGTTATATATATACAATAATAATAATAATAATAAATAAAAACACTGGAAAAATTATTTCCCTTGTCTAAATCCTAGAATAAAATGATGCTGCATAAACAATAGCAGCAGGAATATGGACCCCAATAAGAGGGTCATAAAAAAAAACCTAACCTAACCTAACCTAACCTAACCTAACCTAACCTAACCTAACCTAACCTAACCTAACCTAACCTAACCTAACCTAACCTAACCTAACCTAACCTAACCTAACCTAACCTAACCTAACCTAACCTAACCTAGCCTAGCCTAACCTAGCCTAGCCTAGCCTAACCTAACCTAACCTATCCTAACCTAACCTAACCTAACCTAACCTAACCTAACCTAACCTAACCTAACCTAACCTAACCTAACCTAACCTAACCTAGCCTAACCTAGCCTAACCTAACCTAACCTAGCCTAGCCTAACCTAACCTAACCTACCCTATCCTAACCTAACCTAACCTAACCTATCCTAACCTAACCTAACCTAACCTAACCTAACCTAACCTAACCTAACCTAACCTAACCTAACCTAACCTAACCTAACCTAACCTAACCTAACCTAACCTAACCTAACCTAGCCTAGCCTAGCCTAGCCTAGCCTAGCCTAGCCTAACCTAGCCTAGCCTAACCTAACCTAACCTAACCTAGCCTAACCTAACCTAACCTAACCTAGCCTAACCTAACCTAGCCTAACCTAACCTAGCCTAACCTAACCTAACCTAACCTAACCTAACCTAGCCTAGCCTAACCTAACCTAACCTAACCTAGCCTAACCTAACCTAACCTAACCTAACCTAACCTAGCCTAACCTAACCTAACCTAACCTAGCCTAACCTAACCTAACCTAACCTAACCACCTATATCTTTGTGTATTAGAGTCTTAAGCATTCCAAATTGGTTTTGTTGTAGCATTTGTTCAGTGTAATCGTTAGACAGTCATCCTGCACCGCATTTAGGCCATTTCTAGTCTAGTTGTAATCAGTTATTTTTAGTTTCATAATTACGTAATTTTATTCCATTTGTAAAATTTTCATGTCTTCGTTTTTCGTGCTGATTTTTGTAACCTAACCTAACCTTTTTTTTTTTTTTACATGGGGAAATGCCTACGCATACCCACCCCTGCGGGGGCAAGGGTGGGTTATGTCGGACTCGCACCGACTAAAACCCCATGGTGTTCCACCTTCGTCGCGTATGGCGGGGCCACGGGAACGCTTTCGCACACCTCCGCGACCCCACCTGCGCTGGCCGGCAAGCCGGCCCCTCCTTCGGGGGGAGGACATCCCCCTCTCCACCCCTCACCTGCAAGGCGCGCCGGAACACGGACGCGCCTTCCATCTCGGCCTCCTCTGTAGGTGGGAAACGGACTCCCCCGAGTCCGCCCCCAGAGGCCATGGGGGCCAGGAAAGCACTAAGCCAACCCAGCCCCCTGCGGTGGATCTGGTCTGCGGCTCCACCGCCGACCGATGTTCGGCCGCGGAGGACAGGGAGAGCGGCAACGAAACACCGACACTCCTCTTCCCCCGCGGCCCCACCACAGCCGCATCATGCGGTGCGACCCCCGCTTGAGTCGCGGAGGATAGGGAGAGCGGCAACGAAACACCGACACTCCTCTCCCTCCGCGACTCCACCTCGGCTACTGAGGGCGGGGAAGACGGCCTCGCTCCGCCACATCCGCCCCAGCAGTCCACCGACACGCATCCGGGTTGGCGCCAAGGCTCACCCGGAGCAGCCACCTCCAGGTCGGCCTCAGAGCGCCTTAGGCCGGCCATTGGGTTCCTCTTAGCTTCACCGTGGGTGACCAAGCCACGGTTACTAAGCCCCCCCGCTACGACAAAGCGAGAACCCTTCGGGGGGGAACCTAACCTTTTTTTTTTTTTTTTTACATGGGGAAATGCCTACGCATACCCACCCCTGCGGGGGCAAGGGTGGGTTATGTCGGACTCGCACCGACTAAAACCCCATGGTGTTCCACCTTCGTCGCGTATGGCGGGGCCACGGGAACGCTTTCGCACACCTCCGCGACCCCGCCTGCGCTGGCCGGCAAGCCGGCCCCTCCTTCGGGGGGAGGACATCCCCCTCTCCACCCCTCTCCTGCAAGGCGCGCCGGAACACGGACGCGCCTTCCATCTCGGCCTCCTCTGTAGGTGGGAAACGGACTCCCCCGAGTCCGCCCCCCAGAGGCCATGGGGGCCAGGAAAGCACTAAGCCAACCCAGCCCCCTGCGGTGGATCTGGTCTGCGGCTCCACCGCCGACCGATGTTCGGCCGCGGAGGACAGGGAGAGCGGCAACGAAACACCGACACTCCTCTTCCCCCGCGGCCCCACCACAGCCGCATCATGCGGTGCGACCCCCGCTTGAGTCGCGGAGGATAGGGAGAGCGGCAACGAAACACCGACACTCCTCTCCTCCGCGACTCCGCCTCGGCTACTGAGGGCGGGGAAGGCGGCCTCGCTCCGCCACTTCCGCCCCAGCAGTCCACCGACACGCTTCCGAGGCGAGCTCGTTACGAGCCCGCGGGCAGCCTCCTCGGGCCGGCCACAGAGCGCCTTAGGCCGGCCATTTGGGTTCCTCTTAGCTTCACCGTGGGTGACCAAGCCACGGTTACTAAGCCCCGCTACGACAAAGCGGGAACCCTTCGGGGGAACCTAACCTAACCTTTTTTTTTTTTTACATGGGAAATGCCTACGCATACCACCCTGCGGGGGCAAGGATGGGTTATGTCGGACTCGCACCGACTAAAACCCCATGGTGTTCCTCCATCGTCGCGTATGGCGGGGCCACGGGAACGCTTTCGCACACCTCCGCGACCCGCCTGCGCCGGCCGACCAGACGGCCCCTTCTCCGGGGAGGACATCCCCTCTCCACCCCTCTCCTGCAAGGCGCGCCGGAACACGGACGCGCCTTCCATCTCGGCCTCCTCTGTAGGTGGGAAGCGGACTCCCCGAGTCCGCCCCCAGAGGCCATGGGAGCCAGGAAAGCAGTAAGCAAACCCAGCCCCTGCGGCGGATCTGGTGATAGGCTCCGCCGCCGACCAATGTTCGGCCGCGGAGGACAGGGAGAGCGGCAACGAAACACCGACACTCCTCTTCCCCGCGGCCCCACCACAGCCGCATCAGCGGTGCGACCCCCGCTTGAGTCGCGGAGGATAGGAGATACACTACCCTCCCTCCGCGACTCCGTCTCAGATGCGGAGGATGGGGGACGATGCGCGGTACCGGTCTAGACAGTCCCGCACCGCCACCCCATTCCCCGACTCCGCCTCGGCTGCGGATGGTGCGTAAGACGGCCTCGCTCCGCCACTTCCGCCCCAGCAGTCCACCGACACGCATCGGGGCGGGCTCAGCTCCAGCCCGCCCGGGCGAGCACTCACTCAGGCCGGCCTTAGAGCGCCTTAGGCCGGCCATTTGGGTTCCTCTTAGCTTCACCGTGGGTGACCAAGCCACGGTTACTAAGCCCCCGCTACGACAAAGCGGGAACCCTTCGGGGGAACCTAACCTAACCTTTTTTTTTACATGGGAAATGCCTACGCATACCCACCCTGCGGGGGCAAGGATGGGTTATGTCGGACTCGCACCGACTAAAACCCCATGGTGTTCCTCCATCGTCGCGTATGGCGGGGTCACGGGAACGCTTTCGCACACATCCGCGACCCCGCCTGCGCCGGCCGACCAGACGGCCCCTTCTCCGGGGGAGGACATCTCCCTCTTCACCCCTCTCCTGCAAGGCGCGCCGGAACACGGACGCGCCTTCCATCTCGGCCTCCTCTGTAGGTGGGAAACGGACTCCCCCGAGTCCGCCCCCCAGAGGCCATGGGAGCCAGGAAAGCAGTAAGCAAACCCAGCCCCTGCGGCGGATCTGGTGATAGGCTCCGCCGCCGACCAATGTTCGGCCGCGGAGGACAGGGAGAGCGGCAACGAAACACCGACACTCCTCTTCCCCGCGGCCCCACCACAGCCGCATCATGCGGTGCGACCCCCGCTTGAGTCGCGGAGGATAGGAGATACACTACCCTCCCTCCGCGACTCCGTCTCAGATGCGGAGGATGGGGGACGATGCGCGGTACCGGTCTAGACAGTCCCGCACCGCCACCCCATTCCCCGACTCCGCCTCGGCTGCGGATGGTGCGTAAGACGGCCTCGCTCCGCCACTTCCGCCCCAGCAGTCCACCGACACGCATCGGGGCGGGCTCAGCTCCAGCCCGCCCGGGCGGCCCTCCTCGAGCCGGCCTTAGAGCGCCTTAGGCCGGCCATTTGGGTTCCTCTTAGCTTCACCGTGGTTAACTCCACCACGGTTACTAAACCCCGCTACGACAAAGCGGGAACCCTTCGGGGGGAACCTAACCTAACCTAACCTAACCTAACCCTAACCACCTATATCTTTGTGTATTAGAGTCTTAAGCATTCCAAATTGGTTTTGTTGTAGCATTTGTTCAGTGTAATCGTTAGACAGTCATCCTGCGCCGCATTTAGGCCATTTCTAGTCTAGTTGTAATCAGTTATTTTTAGTTTCATAATTACGTAATTTTATTCCATTTGTAAAAATTTTCATGTCTTCGTTTTTCGTGCTGATTTTGTAACCTAACCTAACCTAACCTAACCTAACCTAACCACCTATATCTTTGTGTATTAGAGTCTTAAGCATTCCAAATTGGTTTTTTGTTGTAGCATTTGTTCAGTGTAATCGTTAGACAGTCATCCTGCGCCGCATTTAGGCCATTTCTAGTCTTGTTGTAATCAGTTATTTTTAGTTTCATAATTACGTAATTTTATTCCATTTGTAAAAATTTTCATGTCTTCGTTTTTCGTGCTGATTTTGTAACCTAACCTTACCTAACCTAACCTAACCTAACCACCTATATCTTTGTGTATTAGAGTCTTAAGCATTCCAAATTGGTTTTTTGTTGTAGCGTTTGTTCAGTGTAATCGTTAGACAGTCATCCTGCGCCACATTTAGGCCATTTCTAGTCTAGTTGTAATAAGTTATTTTCAGTTTCATAATTAAGTAATTTTATTCCATTTGTAAAAATTTTCATGTCTTCGTTTTTCGTGCTGATTTTGTAACCTAACCTTACCTAACCTAACCTAACCTAACCTAACCCTAACCACCTATATCTTTGTGTATTAGAGTCTTAAGCATTCCAAATTGGTTTTTTGTTGTAGCGTTTGTTCAGTGTAATCGTTAGACAGTCATCCTGCGCCGCATTTAGGCCATTTCTAGTCTTGTTGTAATCAGTTATTTTTAGTTTTATAATTAAGTAATTTTATTCCATTTGTAAAAATTTTCATGTCTTCGTTTTTCGTGCTGATTTTGTAACCTAACCTAACCTAACCTAACCCTAACCACCTATATCTTTGTGTATTAGAGTCTTAAGCATTCCAAATTGGTTTTTTGTTGTAGCGTTTGTTCAGTGTAATCGTTAGACAGTCATCCTGCTCCGCATTTAGGCCATTTCTAGTCTAGTTGTAATCAGTTATTTTTAGTTTCATAATTAAGTAATTTTATTCCATTTGTAAAATTTTCATGTCTTCGTTTTTCGTGCTGATTTTGTAACCTAACCTAACCTAACCTAACCCTAACCACCTATATCTTTGTGTATTAGAGTCTTAAGCATTCAAATTGGTTTTGTTGTAGCATTTGTTCAGTGTAATCGTTAGACAGTCATCCTGCGCCACATTTAGGCCATTTCTAGTCTAGTTGTAATAAGTTATTTTTAGTTTCTTAATTACGTTATTTTATTCCATTTGTAAAATTTTCATGTCTTCGTTTTTCGTGCTGATTTTGTAACCTAACCTAACCTAACCCTAACCACCTATATCTTTGTGTATTAGAGTCTTAAGCATTCCAAATTGGTTTTTTGTTCAGTGTAATCGTTAGACAGTCATCCTGCGCCACATTTAGGCCATTTCTGAATCTAGTTGTAATCAGTTATTTTTAGTTTCATAATTACGTAATTTTATTCCATTTGTAAAAATTTTCATGTCTTCGTTTTTCGTGCGGTTTTTGTAACCTTTTTTTTTTTTTTTTTTTTTTTTTTACATGGGGAAATGCCTACGCATACCCACCTGCGGGGCAAGGGTGGAGTTATGTCGGACTCGCACCGACTAAAACCCATGGTGTTCCACCTTCGTCGCGTATGGCGGGGCCACGGGAACGCTTTCGCACACCTCCGCGACCCGCCTGCGCTGGCCGGCAAGCCGGCCCTCCTTCGGGGAGGACATCCCCTCTCCACCCCTCTCCTGCAAGGCGCGCCGGAACACGGACGCGCCTTCCATCTCGGCCTCCTCTGTAGGTGGGAAGCGGACTCCCCGAGTCCGCCCCCAGAGGCCATGGGGGCCAGGAAAGCCAGCCCCTGCGGTGGATCTGGTCTGCGGCTCCACCGCCGACCGATGTTCGGCCGCGGAGGACAGGGAGAGCGGCAACGAAACACCGACACTCCTCTTCCCCGCGGCCCCACCACAGCCGCATCATGCGGTGCGACCCCGCTTGAGTCGCGGAGGATAGGGAGAGCGGCAACGAAACACCGACCTCCTCTCCCTCCGCGACTCCGCCTCGGCTACTGAGGGCGGGAAGGCGGCCTCGCTCCGCCACTTCCGCCCCCAGCAGTCCACCGACACGCTTCCGAGGCGAGCTCGTTACGAGCCCACCCGGGCAACCTCCTCGGAGCCACGGCCGCGACGCCTTAGGCCGGCCATTTGGGTTCCTCTTAGCTTCACCGTGGGTGACCAAGCCACGGTTACGCCCGCTACGACAAAGCGAGAACCCTTCGGGGGCGGATTTTGTAACCTAACCTAACCAAACCTAACCTTTTTTTTTTTTTTTTACATGGGGAAATGCCTACGCATACCACTTTTCGTGCAAGGGGGCAAGTGATGGGTTGCGCCTTAATTCGCACCGACTAAAACCCCATGGTGTTCCACCTTCGTCGCGTATGGCGGGGCCACGGGAACGCTTTCGCACACCTCCGCGACCCACCTGCGCTGGCCGGCAAACCGGCCCCTTCTCCGGGGAGGACATCTCCTCTCCACCCCTCTCCTGCAAGGCGCGCCGGAACACGGACGCGCCTTCCATCTCGGCCTCCTCTGTGGGTGGAAACGGACTCCCCGAGTCCGCCCCCAGAGGCCATGGGGGCCAGGAAAGCACTAAGCCAACCCAGCCCCTGCGGTGGATCTGGTCTGCGGCTCCACCGCCGACCGATGTTCGGCCGCGGAGGACAGGGAGAGCGGCAACGAAACACCGACACTCCTCTTCCCCGCGGCCCCACCACAGCCGCATCATGCGGTGCGACCCCGCTTGAGTCGCGGAGGATAGGAGAGCGGCAACGAAACACCGACACTCCTCTCCCTCCGCGACTCCGCCTCGGCTACTGAGGGGCGGGAAAGACGGCCTCGCTCCGCCACATCCGCCCCCAGCAGTCCACCGACACGCATCCGAGGTTTGCTCATAACGGGACCCGCGGGCGGCCACCTCGAGCCGGCCTCAGGCGCCTTAGGCCGGCCATTTGGGTTCCTCTTAGCTTCACCGTGGGTGACCAAGCCGCAGTTGCCTAGCCCGCTACGACAAGCAAGGGGCAGCCGGGGGGCAAGCCAACCTAACCTAACCCTAACCATCTATATCTTTGTGTATTAGAGTCTTAAGCATTCCAAATTGGTTTTGTTGTAGCATTTGTTCAGTGTAATCGTTAGACAGTCATCCTGCGCCACATTTAGGCCATTTCTAGTCTAGTTGTAATCAGTTATTTTTAGTTTCATAATTACGTAATTTTATTCCATTTGTAAAATTTTCATGTCTTCGTTTTTCGTGCTGATTTTGTAACCTAACCCTAACCACCTATATCTTTGTGTATTAGAGTCTTAAGCATTCAAAATTGGTTTTTTGTTGTAGCGTTTGTTCAGTGTAATCGTTAGACAGTCATACTGCGCCGCATTTAGGCCATTTCTAGTCTAGTTGTAATCAGTTATGTTTAGTTTCATAATTACGTAATTTTATTCCATTTGTAAAAATTTTCATGTCTTCGTTTTTCGTGCTGATTTTGTAACCTAACCTAACCCTAACCATCTATATCTTTGTGTATTAGAGTCTTAAGCATTCCAAATTGGTTTTTTGTTGTAGCGTTTGTTCAGTGTAATCGTTAGACAGTCATCCTGCACCGCATTTAGGCCATTTCTAGTCTAGTGGTAATCAGTTATTTTTAGTTTCATAATTACGTAATTTTATTCCATTTGTAAAATTTTCATGTCTTCGTTTTTCATTAGCACGGTTGTAACCTAACCTAACCTAACCTAACCTAACCTAACCATCTATATCTTTGTGTATTAGAGTCTTAAGCATTCAAATTGGTTTTGTTGTAGCGTTTGTTCAGTGTAATCGTTAGACAGTCATCCTGCGCCACATTTAGGCCATTTCTAGTCTAGTTGTAATCAGTTATTTTTAGTTTCATAATTACGTAATTTTATTCCATTTGTAAAATTTTCATGTCTTCGTTTTTCGTGCTGATTTTGTAACCTAACCTAACCTAACCCCAATACTATATCTTTGTGTATTAGAGTCTTAAGCATTCCAAATTGGTTTTGTTGTAGCATTTGTTCAGTGTAATCGTTAGACAGTCATACTGCGCCGCATTTAGGCCATTTCTAGTCTAGTTGTAATCAGTTATGTTTAGTTTCATAATTACGTAATTTTATTCCATTTGTAAAATTTTCATGTCTTCGTTTTTCGTGCTGATTTTGTAACCTAACCTAACCTAACCTAACCACCTATATCTTTGTGTATTAGAGTCTTAAGCATTCCAAATTGGTTTTGTTGTAGCGTTTGTTCAGTGTAATCGTTAGACAGTCATCCTGCGCCGCATTTAGGCCATTTCTAGTCTAGTTGTAATCAGTTATTTTTAGTTTCATAATTACGTAATTTTATTCCATTTGTAAAATTTTCATGTCTTCGTTTTTCGTGCTGATTTTGTAACCTAACCTAACCTAACCTAACCTAACCTAACCACCTATATCTTTGTGTATTAGAGTCTTAAGCATTCCAAATTGGTTTTTATTGTAGCATTTGTTCAGTGTAATCGTTAGACAGTCATCCTGCGCCGCATTTAGGCCATTTCTAGTCTAGTTGTAATCAGTTATTTTTAGTTTCATAATTACGTAATTTTATTCCATTTGTAAAAATTTTCATGTCTTCGTTTTCGTGCTGATTTTGTAACCTAACCTAACCTAACCTAACCCTAACCACCTATATCTTTGTGTATTAGAGTCTTAAGCATTCCAAATTGGTTTTTTGTTGTAGCATTTGTTCAGTGTAATCGTTAGACAGTCATCCTGCGCCGCATTTAGGCCATTTCTAGTCTAGTTGTAATCAGTTATTTTTAGTTTCATAATTAAGTAATTTTATTCCATTTGTAAAAATTTTCATGTCTTCGTTTTTCGTGCTGATTTTGTAACCTAACCTAACCTAACCTAACCCTAACCACCTATATCTTTGTGTATTAGAGTCTTAAGCATTCCAAATTGGTTTTTTGTTGTAGCGTTTGTTCAGTGTAATCGTTAGACAGTCATCCTGCGCCGCATTTAGGCCATTTCTAGTCTAGTTGTAATCAGTTATTTTTAGTTTCATAATTACGTAATTTTATTCCATTTGTAAAAATTTTCATGTCTTCGTTTTTCGTGCTGATTTTGTAACCTTTTTTTTTTTTTTACATGGGGAAATGCCTACGCATACCCACCCTAGGGGAACGGGTAGGTTATCATCCCGGACACTCGCACCGACTAAAACCCCATGGTGTTCCACCTTCGTCGCGTATGGCGGGGCCACGGGAACGCTTTCGCGCACCTCCGCGACCCCGCCTGCGCTGGCCGGCAAGCCGGCCCCTCCTTCCAGGGGAGGACATCCCCTCTCCACCCTCTCCTGCAGGCGCTGCCGCGGAACACGGACGCGCCTTCCAACTCGGCCTCCTCTGTGGGTGGGAAGCGGACTCCCGGTGCGCCCACCCAGAGGCCGTAGAGGGGCCAGGAAAGCCCAGCCCCTGCGGTGGATCTGGTCTGCGGCTCCACCGCCGACCGATGTTCGGCCGCGGAGGACAGGAGAGCGGCAACGAAACACCGACACACCTCGCCCCGCGGCCCCACCACAGCCGCATCATGCGGTGCGACCCCCGCTTGAGTCGCGGAGGATAGGAGAGCGGCAACGAAACACCGACACTCCTCTCCCTCCGCGACTCCGCCTCGGCTACTGAGGGCGGGAAGACGGCTCGCTCCGCCACATCCGCCCCCAGCAGTCCACCGACACGCATCCGAGGTTTGCTCATAACGAGCCCACCCGGAGCGGCCACCTCAGGCCGGCCTCAGAGCGCCTTAGGCCGGCCATTTGGGTTCCTCTTAAGCTTCACCGTGGGTGACCAAGCCACAGTTGCTAAGCCCGCTACGACAAAGCGGGAGCCCTTCGGGGAACCAAACCTAACTAACCTAACCCTAACCATCTATATCTTTGTGTATTAGAGTCTTAAGCATTCCAAATTGGTTTTTGTTGTAGCATTTGTTCAGTGTAATCGTTAGACAGTCATCCTGCGCCGCATTTAGGCCATTTCTAGTCTAGTTGTAATCAGTTATTTTTAGTTTCATAATTACGTAATTTTATTCCATTTGTAAAAATTTTCATGTCTTCGTTTTTCGTGCTGATTTTGTAACCTAACCTAACCACCTATATCTTTGTGTATTAGAGTCTTAAGCATTCAAATTGGTTTTTGTTGTAGCGTTTGTTCAGTGTAATCGTTAGACAGTCATCCTGCGCCGCATTTAGGCCATTTCTAGTCTAGTTGTAATCAGTTATTTTTAGTTTCATAATTACGTAATTTTATTCCATTTGTAAAAATTTTCATGTCTTCGTTTTTCGTGCTGATTTTGTAACCTAACCTAACCTAACCTAACCACCTATATCTTTGTGTATTAGAGTCTTAAGCATTCCAAATTGGTTTTTGTTGTAGCGTTTGTTCAGTGTAATCGTTAGACAGTCATCCTGCGCCGCATTTAGGCCATTTCTAGTCTAGTTGTAATCAGTTATTTTTAGTTTCGCCAATTACGTAATTTTATTCCATTTGTAAAAATTTTCATGTCTTCGTTTTTCGTGCTGATTTTGTAACCTAACCTAACCTAACCTAACCTAACCCTAACCACCTATATCTTTGTGTATTAGAGTCTTAAGCATTCCAAATTGGTTTTTGTTGTAGCGTTTGTTCAGTGTAATCGTTAGACAGTCATCCTGCGCCGCATTTAGGCCATTTCTAGTCTAGTTGTAATCAGTTATTTTTAGTTTCATAATTAAGTAATTTTATTCCATTTGTAAAATTTTCATGTCTTCGTTTTTCGTGCTGATTTTGTAACCTAACCTAACCTAACCTAACCACCTATATCTTTGTGTATTAGAGTCTTAAGCATTCCAAATTGGTTTTTTTTTGTTGTAGCATTTGTTCAGTGTAATCGTTAGACAGTCATCCTGCGCCGCATTTAGGCCATTTCTAGTCTAGTTGTAATCAGTTATTTTTAGTTTCATAATTACGTAATTTTATTCCATTTGTAAAAATTTTCATGTCTTCGTTTTTCGTGCTGATTTTGTAACCTAACCCTAACCACCTATATCTTTGTGTATTAGAGTCTTAAGCATTCCAAATTGGTTTTTTGTTGTAGCATTTGTTCAGTGTAATCGTTAGACAGTCATCCTGCGCCGCATTTAGGCCATTTCTAGTCTAGTTGTAATCAGTTATTTTTAGTTTCATAATTACGTAATTTTATTCCACTTGTAAAAATTTTCATGTCTTCGTTTTCGTGCTGATTTTGTAACCTAACCTAACCTTTTTTTTTTTTTTTTTTTTTACGTAAATGCGCATACCCACTGCGGGGGCAAGGGTGGAGTTATGTCGGACTTACCGACTAAAACCCCATGGTGTTCCACCTTCGTCGCGTATGGCGGGGTTGCAGGAACGCTTTCACTCGCTTTTACCTGATTCGATGCTTATGGACCGGGACTGATCGGCCGAGGCAAAAACAGCAAGAAAAAGGAAAAAGAAACAAAATTTTTAGAATTCTATTAAAATTACGTAGAAGTATAAAACTGAAGGAAGCGATTATAACTAGAAATGGCCTGAATGCGGCACGAGAACGGTGTCTAATGATTAAGACTACACAAAAACTACAAGAAAAACTGTTTGGAGATACTATGGACTTAATAACTTGCCGAGGATATAGGTGATTTCTAAAAAACGGGGCTTTACCTATAACTCGGTTTCAAAGAAAAGTCGATTTTTCCTAATTCTCAGTCTTTTCTTTCCACATTCTTACAGTTCAAAGGTTGTGGACCAGGACTGACGTAGAAACAAAACCAGTACCAAAACGAAGAAATAATTTTTTACAAGTGCAATAAAATTACATAATTATAAAACTAAAAACAACAGATTAGAACTAGAAATGGCCCGGAAATGCGGCGCAAGATGAGTATCTAACGATAAGGTTAAACGGAGAAATGCTAAAACAGAACTTTACCACTAAAACTCGGTTTCAAAGAAAAGTCGATTTTTCTAATCCTCAGTCTTTTCTTTCCAGGTTCCTTGCGATGCTTATGG